>JAJLVU010000004.1:812966-939398 GCA_030570395.1 Saturnispora gosingensis
TACGTTTCGTACGTTGTTGAAACTCCAGCTGAGTCCTGTTTCTCCACTACAACTACTACCACTACCACCATTGCAAGTAGTACCATTACCAAGCCAGCTACAGACTGCTCAGCACACACCACCACCATCACTTCCGATGTTACTTCTGGCACTGTTGTGACTGAATACGTTTCGTACGTTGTTGAAACTCCAGCTGAATCATGTGTCATTTCATCTTCCATACCTACTCCTCCTTCCACTGTTTCCACTCTGTCAACGACGGCTTCACAATCTTCAGGAGGTGGCAGACAAAATTCATCAAGCGAAACGACCAGCAACTTATCTAGTACTCCATCGGTTACTCCATCTGGCTCCTCTAGTGCCCCATCTGGTTCATCTGATGTCCCATCTGGCTCCTCTAGTGCTCCATCAGTTACTCCATCTGGCTCCTCTAGTGTTCCATCTGGTTCATCTGATGTCCCATCAGTTACTCCATCTGGTTCTTCTAGCGCTCCATCAGTTACTCCATCTGGTCCTTCTAGTGCCCCATCTGGCTCCTCTAGTGCTCCATCGGTTACTCCATCTGGCTCCTCTAGTGTTCCATCTGGTTCATCTGATGTCCCATCAGTTACTCCATCTGGTTCTTCTAGCGCTCCATCAGTTACTCCATTTGGTCCTTCTAGTGCCCCATCTGGCTCCTCTAGTGCTCCATCGGTTACTCCATCTGGTTCATCTGATGTCCCATCTGGCTCCTCTAGTGCTCCATCAGTTACTCCATCTGGTCCTTCTAGTGCCCCATCTGGTTCCTCTGGCATTTCATCAACTACCTCTTCTGGTTCCTCTGGCGTTTCATCAGCTACCTCTTCTGGTTCTTCTGATGTTTCATCAACTACCTCTTCTGGTTCTTCTGATGTTCCTCCTCCAACCACATCTGGTTCCTCTGGCGTTTCATCAACTACCTCTTCTGGTTCCTCTGGCGTTTCATCAACTACCTCTTCTGGTTCCTCTGGCGTTTCATCAACTACCTCTTCTGGTTCTTCTGATGTTTCATCAACTACCTCTTCTGGTTCATCTGATGTCCCATCTGGTTCCTCTAGTGTTTCATCAGTCACTCCATCAGACACATCGTCTACGTCATTTTATGGCTCAAGTTCATCTGTTGAAGGTAACTCTTCTTTGACCACTTTGAGCTCAAATTCCTTAGACTCTTCCAGTACCTACCCTGTTCCTCCAGTTGTTACCAGCGATAGCTCTTCTGCAACTGATTCCTTGTCTTCAAGTTCATTGACTGTCGCGTCATCTGAATCGACTGTCGCGTCATCTGAATCTACCGCTGTATCTACTGTGTCCAATACCAGTTCAGTTGCTACAACTACCTCTTTTGATTCCTCTTCGGTTTCACTCGAAACTGTTTCAACAGCTCATGGTGCAGAAAGTTCTAGCTCATCGACGAACTCTACAACTGCCTCTGAAAGTACAGTGAGCAGCACAACAGTCAACAACTCTTCAGAGCTTTACAGCACTACTACAATTACGTCGGAAAGTCTAGGTACAACTTTCACAACTACTTTGACTTATTCTAATACTAATCCAATCAACACTGACATTACTCCAATTTCAACACCAAATGGAGCAAATTCTGTTACCACTGACTCTTATAGCTCTGAAACAATTACAAATATGAGCTCCGAGGCTACTGCGCCAAGTGCAATCACCACATACACAAGGGAAATCATTACAAGTGTTGTTTCTTTTGAATCTACATTCTACACCAGAACTTCGTTCCCTTACACCTATGTTTCTACTGTTACTGATAGAGAAGGACACGAATCTACTCAAACATTTATTACGACAACAGACTATACTGTCCCAGCATCGAGCCAAATCATCACTACTACAAAACTCATCACTAAGATTATCCCAACAGTTTATGGCGGAGAATCAGTAACCCCATCATCAACTGTGACCAGCTTAACTGAAGTTCATCCAATTTCAGGTGTTCAAGGCGGGGAAAATCTGTATTCTGAGTACTCTGATCTCTTGTCGACTCCAATTGTGACTGAATACGTTGGTACAAACGGAATTACAACAACATCTACTTTGACACCATTGAATGGTGTAACAACAGGCGCTTCGGGTGTTGAAGTTACAGGTGCCACCGAAGTTACAGGTGTTGAAGTGACGTCCGCCTCAGCTGTCAGTTTTACCAGTATTGCTACAGTAGTTGGCGGTGAAACATCAGGTAACTACGGACCATCTGCCTCAGATTATAACCCATCTGAAAATGCAGGCTTTAAGTTGAGTTCTTCTCACATTCAAAGGTTTGCTCCACTTGCTGTCATATGTCTTTTTTTTATTTGATTTGACATAAAGTGGTTATTGCTAAACCAAATAAACGTTTTTGTTTTATCTATGATACTTTTCTTTATCCATATGTAATTGAATAAAATATTTTTTTTTTAATTTATGCTGCATACGCACTATCAATACTGAAAAAAAGCTGAAAATCTGCACTTCTATCAAAACTTTCAACACAAGATGGTTGACAATAATCAAAAATTAATAACTAGTCATCTATAACCATTCTCAAATGTTTTTTGGGCAAATGATAGTTGTGCAAATTTTTAGAGTTTTTGTGAAATAATATGAATAGTTGAGTACTTATTAGTTGATTGTACAAATAATATTCCCAATACAACTCTGGTTACTAATCAAAGCCTGCTTCACAGCTTTTTTGTATCTATGACTTGAATTAATTTCGTACGAAAGTCTATTTTCTAAATAGAAATACGTTGTTTTAGTTAATTCTTACGATAGTAAGTTGTTAAAACTGCCATTTACGTTGAGTAATAGGATAGGATACTAAGTCAATTTTGTCCAAGTTCTGTTGCAAAGAAATGCACATGAGCTATATTAAGATTGTTAAGCTTATTATAGTTCATTTGATGATCCAAAATCCCGGGATAAACCCCAGCAGGAAAGGTATTCGTTTTCACTTTTGTATCAATTGATACAACCTTTTCAAGTGCGCAAACCAAAATTATACTTGCTTCACATAAAACACAACACACTATTTTCTAAAGCATAATATCCTTAATGATCAGATAATAAAAAGAGAAACTTAAGATCAATGGCAAAATGTCAGCCCTCCATGAACAACAATAAATACTAGTTGAGCATAATATATGCATAATAACTATAAAATGTTGAAAAGGTTTGTTAAAAATGAGCGTAAAACATTGATACAAGCACTGTTCACAAATAAACCACAATTTGTCGGTAACGCAAACAATTGCCAAAGTCGATCTAGAAGTTTAATGTTACTATCAAGAAACTAATCCTTAATCTGAAATAATATAAAGGGCGGTCACATATGACCATATATTCAATTTATTGTTACGATTTCGGTTTAGCGGTGTTAATGATAAATCCCGAGTTTATTACTCAAACCGTTGATTATAAAACAAATATAAAGTAACTGCAATTTTCATAATGACAGCAATTTATACTAATTCGGATATAATGGATTAATAAGTTAATATATTTAAGAAAACTAAAGTAACTCTGAATATGTTCGTATGACCAATATCATATGAATCGTTGTCGTATAATATTGATATTCATGTATCAATGCTCAGCTTATTACATGAGTAATGTACATATACGAAATCTTTAGCATCTAATGTTATTTTGCATGTATTGTGCTCACCTAATATTATGATGTACATAGATTTCATCAAAGTATTGTTGACCGAACCGCCAGGTGATCAGGGGATCCCAAGTCAAATGTTTCCACTTTTGTTTGATGAACGAAACGAATAAAAAGCCCACAACATAACCTTGGTCATGATATTTATATTCATAAAAAATCAAGTTTTATACTAGTCAAAACACATACCAGTTTCTACAAACAAAGTTGCTAGGCTTTGTAACAAAACCTGTTACGAAGTAAGAACGACTAGTCACGTGAATAGACTTCCCACTTAAATTGGTGAATGAGCAACTAGCAAATTGGAGAAGTCTGGCACTTAACGGAATCCGTATCTATTAAAGGATTTAACAGTATCTGTTAAATTCTCTAAATAATACTTAAACTGTTACTTTACAAACTATTACATAAGGATTATAAATAAAAAAGCGACACTTCGCTCTTTTATAGATATTTGCGTTTACGTGTTACAATTTCCGTATAGCGGTAATAACGATTTAGTTTGCTTAAATAAAAAAGGTGTATATAATTATTATAAATTATAATGTGGGGAATGCTTTCTATATTAGAAATTATATTAGAGTCTAGGTCATCTAATAGATAATAAGAATCTTTATGTCTTGAACATTTCTTTTTAAGAATGGCATACTAAATATGCTCAGGGTCTTTTCTTGTTATCTCAACAGATAAACCAAACAATATAAAAAGCTCACAGAATACCTTTGCTCATGATATTTATATTTCAAAAAAAGATCAACTTTTATATTGATTAAAATCGATACCAATTCTACAAACAAGCTAGCACGGCTTTGTAACAAAACCCAACAAGCACGCGTAGCTCAGTGGTAGAGCAGCAGATTGCAAATCTGTTGGTCACCGGTTCAATCCCGGTCGTGGGCTTTTTTTGGTCGATTTTTTTTTTATCTTTGATATTAATTAGGTGGGCACACATCGTTTTTTAACAGAGTCAATTAAAGCTTTGAATTAGTTTTCTCTGCTGTACTTTTTTAAACATAACAGGAAGGATTTTGAAAACCATTGAAGTTTACTGACGTTGAAATGAAGGTATGTTGAAACGAATTGAGGTTCCCTTTGGACTCAATATATCTCAATTTTTGAAAAGAACATATGATTAACATGCATGCTACTTAATTTCAGTACATCGATGAGTTCGATATTGACCTTGTCAGTCAAGCTTTGACTTTCAATACTACAGATATGCATATTCAGGGAACATGCGACTTGTTCACTACCAAGCCAATTGGTGCTGATAGAAAACTTTATAAGACGCTTAATAAACTATACAACAACTCCACGGATGATATTGAAGCCACCGACAAAACAGAACGCCAAAACTCCAACACATCTTTAGCTTCTAGCAGTGAATACGAGCTAAATGAAGCTTTTGTCCAACTGAAAAAACGTTCGTTTTCATACTCTTACTCAAATGCATTACCAATCCAGCAACAGCTGATAGAAAACTGCAGTAATAAATACAATAACAACAAGGCACGGTCAAGATCGTTCAACTCGCCTTCACCACCATTATCATTGACACAGAGAAACGTAGAATCGAACAACTCTAATGATTTGAGTGAAGGGTTTGAAAAATCTCCCTTCGGCCCCTTAAGTCAATCCTCTTCAAGAAAACTTTTTGGCTACCTTATAGCAATTTTGAATGCTACATATCCAGATCATGACTTCTCAACAATACAACCTAATCATTTTACGCTTTTGAACTCACCGGCTGATTTAACTTCAAAAGTTAATAATTTTCTTATATCTGTTGGTAAATCTACTGGTTTAGATTGGGTATGGGAAACTATTAATACACACATTGATTTAGATAGTACACTTTGTTTCCAATTTGACCCTCAAGAATCATTCTTAAATGATTTTCCAGGCGTCCTTTGGTGTAATATGTACTTCATTTTCAACAAAAAGAAAAAGAGAGTAGCTTTTCTTTATTTTATGGCAACTGTTTTAAAAGATGAACAAAATGATAATGGTTTGGCTACTGGGAGAAGAAACAGTAAAGTTGGTACGTTAGACGAGGAAAGAATCAAAATGGGTGAAACT
Source organism: Saturnispora gosingensis (assembly GCA_030570395.1). Lineage (NCBI taxonomy): Eukaryota > Fungi > Ascomycota > Pichiomycetes > Pichiales > Pichiaceae > Saturnispora > Saturnispora gosingensis. Next base: position 818,734 of record JAJLVU010000004.1, read on the forward strand.
AATGATGAAGAGTATGATTTGAGATACTCGAACAATGGTCCTTTGTATGAAGACGTCTTTGAAGAAGAAGAGGATGAAATAGATCATGACGGAGTTGAAGAGGATCAGGAAGCTAATAAGGAAGATGACGAAGATGAAGAATCGGATGAAGATTATGAAATGGATCAAGATGCGTTAGCGAATGAGAACCAAGATGATGAAGATCTCATATAATGATGGCAATATTTTATTTTCTTAACTTTTCGAACGTTCCACAACTACAATTCATGGTTTACTTCTATTTACGATCTTATAATTTTGTGCAATTCTAACTATAACGTCACTCGTTGAAATATTACAATTTAGCACTATTTTCATCGACGCTTTTATCAACGTTCAACTTCTTCGCGGCAACTTTCATCGCTTGGTTTGTGATTTGACTGCCCAACCTGTAATATTAAACAGTAAATAAAAACACCAAAACTTCTCGTTTGCTCTTATTCAGTCCGAAGCTCAATTTATTTGTGTACCTAAAACGTCAATATTTCTCAAAAACACAATTTTGTGGCCATTCATGTGATTAAAATTGCATCTAAAGATACGTTTTTACCACAATTCTCAAGTCAACACACGTAAATTTCAATTAGTTTTCAAATTAATCATCAATATTTTCTGAAAAAAAAAGATAACGTAAATTTTCTGTAATAGGAAAACAGTAACTACAAAGACAATCTGAACTTTGCTTGCCAAACGTGATGGATTTACAAGAGCAGGTCTCTAGATCAAGTTTTATGTTAAACGATGAGAACTATGAACCGCTCTTAAACGTGTTCAAGTCAAAGCAGCTCATTACTACAGATCTTCTTCTATCCTCAACAACAGCGACAGCAAAGAAGCTAAATCGAACTTCCGATGAACTTGACAGCTTTATTGCAAAACTCGAGGATGAAACTATCACAGCAATTATGCAAACAAAACATAGTATACCAGATGAGGATGCCTGTATGACATTTTCTACTGGTGATGAACAATTGGATAAAGATCTAAATGGTGGAATCCCAATTGGTTATTTAATCGAAATAGCAGGGAAATCATCTAGTGGAAAAACCAATCTACTTCTACAACTAGCTATTGCTATTCAGTTACCAAAAGAATTTGGCGGGCTAGGACCTTCAATATATGGATTCAACGAAAACTCTCAAAGCGATGATCATTTGAACAAAAGGATCAAATCAGATCATTCTGTGAAGACCTTGTATATACCAACAGAAAGCCCATTACCAACAAATCGTTTGAATCAAGTGCTGGATCATTTTAATGCTATTATTGAGAACAATGGAATTAGCAAAGACAACTACACACATTTTCCTAAATTGGAAAATATATTAACTACAGCAAAAGTCCCTACTTCTCTTGAGGAACAAGAACATATTCTAGCTTATCAGGTTCCTGTATTGCTAGAAAAAAATCCTGAGATAAAGTTGTTAATTCTTGATTCAATTACTCATCATTTGCGAGTTGAATTAAGTTGGAACGAACAACCACGTTATACACGGCGTATTTGCAAATATTTAAAGGAGCTAGCTCAAAAATACAGCGTGACAGTTATAATAGCTAATCAAGTTACGGACAAACCCATTGGGGGAATATATAGAGGGGCAAAAAGTGAAGAAGAAAGCAATGGAGCGACCAATAACCTACTGTGGAAATTGAACAGTGAATATCAATTATCTTGGCTTGAAGGTTGGGATGAAATAGGAGTAATATATAGGCAACTATTGAAGCGAGAGGGAATAGTTGATTCAGGTGGAGATGGATTCGAAAAATTGGATTATCTAGATGACGATGAAAGTGACGCAAAAGGATATAATAATTCCAGTAATAAGACTAATTCAAATGATTTGAAAGGTGTTTTGAAAGGTGAGCGTCGAAGACTATTCGAAAATTCATATAAGGTAAAGATTAGTGGAATTACAACCAGACCAGCATTAGGCATTCCATTACTAGAGTTTGTTGATATGCGGTGTGTGTTGAGCAAGGCATTCAAACCAGTTTTAAATGAGAATTTGATTGATGAATTTAGTATGGAGTTGGGAATTGATGCGTCAATTGATGACGTTAATTCGCAGGGCGTTTCTCAGGCCCCAGCCACCCAAATTGTCGAACAATTAAGCAAGAATAGTTACCTCAAGTACGATAACTTTGAATGGTTCAGAATATTACAAGTTCCCTTTGGCCCTTTGATCAAATCAGGTTGTGGTGTGACTAGCGAATTCGAAATATGGAAAGGTGGTATTAGACATAAGAATATTTAAGTTATAGAGGAAGCGAAAATTATGATTCAATAATATCGGATATGGAAACTGGTTTCATTTCTTCCTTCTCAATATTTAATTGCGGTTGGTCTGATGAGGATATTGACGATGTCGCAGCAGGATCACTTAACTTTTCACTGCCACTGTTGAGCTCTTCAATTTCCTTCTGTAATCTGACAACTTCTTTCTGGAACTTTTTACCATAAAAGTCCACATAATAGGTAGCGCCATTGTAGACAGATGTCATGAAAATAAATGAAACAAACAAAGAACAGAATATTTTGTATTTGTAAAGTAGTGGACAAAGCGACATTGTGCACAATTGATATCCATACTGAATAAAAGTGAATGCAACAACAGGGAATGGTTCCGGTAATGAATTGACAAATCTACCTATTGGTTTGGTTGCAAAAGCTTTTCTCAGATATTCAAAAGAAGTAATTCTACCGTTTTTTATCTTTTCTGCCTTCCTGATGGTAATGAAATAATGATAGCCCAGTTGCCAAATGAAATACATTATGGATGTATAGAATATTCCATTCCAAAAATTCCATTGGGCAAGTCTAACACAACCTGGAAATCGTTGTGACTTATATTCAAAACTTAACTGATGCGTAATAACGTACATGATAACACCAGGCAAAACATGTATTGCGGTAGAAGTAATCTTGTCAATGCTATGAAGCACTAATTTGTTTTTCCAGGTAATAACAGCAAATGAGACAGTACCCCATGAAAATGAACAACAAGTAATGAATAGCTTTTGTGAATTTGGAAAAACCCAAATATAAAGTAGGAGAAGAAAGTTCACGTAGTAGCATAAATCTGCTAGAAAGTAGCCATTTCCATTTTTATAGTAAGTGATATATCTAATTGGGATTAGAACCGCCATAACAATAGTATATGTAATGTGTACATATTGTGGATAATTACCAACCATGAACCCCATCAAAAAGATGAAATAAACAGACAGGGAAAAAAACAGTTTTTCCGTTGATGACCTGTTTTGGACTTTGTCAATTCTAACATAGGCTTTATCGATACTTTTGTGCATCTTTTGCTTCAATCTATCTATTTCATCATAGCCTGATGATTTAAAGCTTGATCTTCTTTTGTAAACTCCCTTAACCCAATTATAAGTTTCGTCCTTCCTCTTCTTGAGGTCTAAAGATAAAAGCGAAGGATCCAGCAAGTCGAATATGGTTATGTTATCTTGATTTGGTGTTTTGGCATACATCATATGAGGTGTTTGCGCTGGCGTACTACATGCCGAATCAATTGAAGAGCTCATCGAATAAGTTCTTGCTTTCCCCATGGGCTCAGATTGCACCTTTTTTGTCATTTTAAGACTTCTTGTCTCTACTTAAGGAAAAGAACATTGCAATTGTCTTGATAGGTTAATTTCTCATAGTGTAACAGAAAAACTGGGCTAATCACATGCTCGTTGAAAAATTCCTTTTTAGGCAATTCTTTCATTACGAACGTGATTGTACAATATTGAGTATTCAAACTACATCTCAGATAACGCGTTGCCTATGTGTAAGGTCTTGCAGTGGGATTGTCAGTATAATCAATTTTTTGTGATGGAAAAAGCTTTGCAGAATAATATTTTGGTCCTGCCACCTGCTGTTCTCATTTTAGCTCCATTTCAAACGTAGATATAAACTTGATAAAAATTATTAACTATATAAATACACCAGTCAACATTACATACCGTGTCATGGCGTCTAATTTCAAAATAAACAAAAGATAGAACTTCTTTTTGAAAATGGAACAAAACCGTTTTTTTTCCATTGCATAAAAAGAAAATGCATGAAAAATAAAGAAAATAGATAAAAAAAATAATTTTGTTAAACTAAAGCCAGAACTGGTATTTAAGGAAAGATATGGCGGTGACAAGGTCCAGAACAGGTAAATTGCCACCTAAAAGTGAGATTGGATATGGAAATTCCTCATCAGAGGACGAATCAGATCCATCATACAGTTCATATGGTAGAAAAAGCAAAAGGTCAAATGCTAAAGGTAAAAACCACAAAGTGAAAAGAGTGGTGAGCGCCAATTCAGAAGACAGGAAACTACCATCTTATAAGGTTGAGCAGCTAAAGAAAATTAACAAATTATTACGAATGTCTAATGTTGCCAAACCAAGGTCGTTGATAGGTGAATACGGCACCTTTTCGGGAAACACATCGCTCAAGATATCAGAAGAGAGCAAGCATAAAATCAGTTCTTTAACGAACTACAATGTCATCAGGGACCAAATAATCATGGGTGAGCTAAACGAAGGCGAAAAACGAGAGCTTGAAAAGATGTATCAACGCAATGAAAGACTCAAAAGGATCAAAGTTAAAGATTTGTCCAAAGACATTTATTTGAAGACGGCATTGAACAGTCTTAAAAGCCAAAGGAAGAGCTTGCGAACATGGAAATCCGGGGACATCGATTTCAAGAAGATGAAAAAGGATGATATGCTGGGTTTGAATGAGATTGGAGTGAACTTGTTGGGATTAGAGCCAAACCATGTCAGGACTTTAGAGAAAAATAAAGAACACAACAAGAATAAAGATATCACTACAAAGGCAAATACAGCAAATGGCATGGATATAAGAGCTGGTAAAATGTTTTTTCACTACGACAATATCACTACAACATTGCATCAAGGTTTAGTCAATCATCCGCATAAGGTTGCTACTTTGGAAATGATTGGTAGGAAAGAATCATTGTTTCATCCTATAGACATTGAAGCTATTAAGTCCATGACAGAATTAGGAAATTTGCAAACAACAAAATATACTGGCAATATCACTGATAACCCATACAAGGGATTGTGCGTCGAAGATTATACCAAAGCAAAGAAGTTCTGATTACACAAGTATTCAAATAAAGTAAAGTTCATTCCAATCATCAATAAATTTCGTTATCTAGCGCTTCAGTTCTAACCGTGTCACTGTTCAACTGCATGTCGATTCTATATTCATTTCCATGGTTAACTTCTTCTCCATTGCCACTAACATTATTGTTTCCATTTTCATTACCGATATCATTATCACTTTCATTCTCATTAACAATTTCATCACCAATTTCATTTTCATTGTCATTCTGGGTGTCAATGTCATTGTAGTTAGTACCAATTTCATCTTGTGGATCATCTTGATCCAACATTTCTCTTTCGTTCTCATCATTAGCACGAAATCTTTTCCAAACTGGCATCAAAGGAGATTTGATATTATACAATCTTGGGACCTGGTCATTCAAAAACCAGTAAAAATGCCCAATGAATATAGGTGCCAAATCTCTCTTAATATTGAACCTGGATCCTGAAGAAGAGGATTCGATTGGAATAGACATTTTTGCCAAAGAGATACTAACCCAAGGTAACCATTTCGACTTAAACGAAATAAGTCCTAATATTGCCATATCCACTTCAGGCTCTCTGATAGACCATATATAAAGTAGCACATCTCTAAGAGCTTGGCTCGGAACCCATATAGTATATACGAATTTCGAATATGTGATGAATAAAATCAAAATGACACCTAAAAACCAAGCAAAATCCCATGTAGAGTCAGCAGCTATCTCTAAGGCTGTTGCATACTGTGAAAACAAGAATAATCGTGTAAGCAGTGAAATCGAAAGCTCGCCTGCATATACGATTGATATAAAGTTGTTTAGCATGTCATTAGATGGCCAACTACCAATTTTAAACGGTACGAGTTCCATGTGGACAGCACAACCTACTGCTACAGCACTTACCATATAGTATCTGGTAACAGGAGGCACTTCTAGGAGCCATTGCACAGGCATAGCTTCCATGTTTGTTCTAGCCAATCAGATGTCGTTCTCAGTTACAACTCCAGTGGGGCGAAAAAAAATGTTCAACTTCACATTGGTTACCATTTGTCTTCCTTTTAAGCAGAAATAACTATGTTCGCCTCCGTTTTAAGATCCAACATGAGACAAGTTGTCAGAGCAGCCGCCCCAAGGGCCGCTGTTTCTGTTAGAAGCGCTTTGCCAGGTGTTTCTGCTGTCAGATTCTACTCCGACCATGCTGAAGAAACTTTTGAAGAATTTTCTGTTAGATATGAAAAGGAATTTGACGAAGCTTACGATTTATTCGAAGTTCAAGTACGTATTATAGAAGCAATCACAAACTCAGAGCTTAGTAAGTTTTAACCATGAACATTTTGCTTGATTTCAAGAGAATTTGTAAAAAGTTCTTTCAACCAATCACATATCAACATAATGTCATTTGAATTATAAGGATTAGAAAGGGAAAGCCACATCATATCTTTACGACGTATATTGCAATTTACCAAGCTTTATTTTCTTCCTCTCTCTTGATGGTTTGATGTACTAACACTATCTTTTTTTTTCACAGAGAGTTTTGAACAACTGCTTCTCTTACGATTTAGTTCCTTCTCCAGCTGTCATTGAGAAGGCATTGAGAGCTTGTAGAAGAGTTAATGACTACGCTACTGCTGTCAGAGTCTTCGAAGGTTTGAAATTCAAGGTTGAAAACAAGGAACAATACCAAGCTTACCTTTCTGAATTGAAGGGTGTTAGAGAGGAATTGGGTATCGACTTGAAGGAAGAATTATTCACCAACTAAATATCATATCATTCAGATTAGCAACAATACACTCTGGCTTTTTCAGTAGAGACGTTTATTAATATCTTTATTTCTTTCACATTTCTTATACAACCATTTTTATTACTATTATTATTAGTTTTACAATTTAAATTTTTTTAGAACATAACATATCACTTACTATGTTATCTAGATGTAGTTCTTCTTTATGCACTTAATTGCTAAGGCAGTAATTAAAGAAAACCTCAAAAGCTCCCAAAACGGAAATTTGTAAACAAAAACACTGTAAAACTTCACTAAAGTAATATTTTGATTTTGAAATTCATAATTAGCTCTGTATTCTTTCTGTTACAAGGATAAGATATGACACACGACGAGCGTGATGACGCTTCAGTGAAAGTTTGGGTGCCTACTAAAGACTTAGATAACATTCTTTTCGAAAAGGCGGAACTGCTAAACCAGCTGGAAAGTTCCTCTGTTTATCAAGTCAAAATTAATAATGAAATCAAAGAGATCGAATTGAAAGAAATCAACAAATGTAACCCGCCCCAGTTTGACTATTGTGACGACATGGCTTCTCTCACATATTTAAATGAGCCTTCTGTTATCAACAATCTAAAATTGAGGTATCAAAAAGATGAGATTTACACACATTCAGGTTTGTTTTTAGTTGCTATCAATCCCTATCGCTCGCTGAACATATACAATAAAGACTTTATCAACTTATATCGTAATAGTAATGATGAAGTTACACTGAAACCTCATATATTTGGAACAGCACAACTTGCAGTTGAGAACTTAATTGAAGAAAGAAAAGATCAGTCTATTCTTGTTACAGGTGAGTCTGGTGCTGGTAAAACAGAAAATACCAAAAAAGTGATCCAATATATACTTTCAGTGACCACAAATGAAGTCAACAAAGAAAATGCTTTAGTTTTGGAATCTCAAATAATACAGGCCAATCCAATATTGGAAAGTTTTGGTAATGCAACAACCGTGAGAAACTTGAATTCTTCTAGATTTGGTAAATTTGTTAAAATTAACATAGATGCCGCCAAGAGCGAATTAAGCGGAGCATATATAAACTGGTATTTACTGGAAAAATCCAGGGTAATTACTCAAAATCCAATGGAAAGAAACTACCATGTCTTTTATCAACTTCTCAAAGGTGCACCTACAAAAACGCTGGAAAAATTAAAATTAGATACCAGAGTTCAATCTTATGACTACTTGAACAAGGGCCTCACCCTCAATATAAACTCTATTGATGACAGAGCTGAGTTTCAGAATCTCTTGAAAGCATTTAATGTCATGAAGTTTACTGAGAATGATACATTCAACATTTTCAAGATATTATCAGTCATTCTACATTTGGGTAACATCCATTTCAAAAACATGAACAACGACAAACAAGCAATCTTAGATGACTCGTCAGAAAACTTAGTTTGTGTGATTGCCGACTTTTTAGGAGTTTCCCAACAAGACTTCAAAAAAGTGCTTTTGAACTCAAATTTCAAAGTTGGTAGAGAAAAAGTTTCACAGCAAAAAACTTCAGTACAAGCTAAATTTGCAATTGACGCTCTAGCAAAAACTCTGTATGAAAAATTGTTCCAATTTTTAATAGATAGAATAAATACGAATTTTAATGCCAATTCCATAAGTGAATTTACTAATTATATTGGTATTTTAGACATTGCAGGGTTTGAAATTTTTGAAAAGAATTCATTTGAACAATTATGCATCAACTATACAAATGAGAAGCTTCAGCAATTTTTTAATCATCACATGTTCGTTCTTGAACAAAGCGAGTACTTAAAAGAAGGGATTTCGTGGCAGTACATTGATTTTGGTAATGAGCTGAAACCAACCATTGAGCTAATAGAAGGATCTAAAGGTAAAACTTCAATTTTTTCGATATTAGATGAAGAATGTGTTGTTCCAAAGGGCTCTGACAAATCGTTCATCGAAAAGCTATTCAAAGAATTAGAATCTAAAGATAAAAACAAGCAAAGTTTAACCTTCAAACCAAATAAAATTAGAGATGGATTTATTGTAAAACATTATGCAGGGGAAGTTGACTATTCAGTTGACGAATGGATTGATAAAAATAAAGATCCTTTATCTTCCAATATGATTGAATTGTTATCAAACTCAAAGGATTTTATGATTATGGATTTTTTTGATGCTTCTGTTGTCCCAAATATAAGTGATTCCCCAACAAAGACCTCTCCAAGAAAAAGAAGATCTGGAATTTTCAGAACCGTTGCCCAGCGTCATAAAGAGCAATTGGACTCATTGATGACTCAATTGTCTAATACTCATCCACACTTTGTACGCTGTATTTTACCAAACTCAGAAAAAAGAGCGGGCTTATTCAATGATTCTTTAGTTTTGGACCAACTCAGATGCAATGGTGTATTAGAAGGTATTAGAATTGCCAGATCAGGTTATCCAAATAGAATGGACTTCAAAGCTTTTGCAACTTACTACTCAATTTTGGCGTCGAATTTTTATTCAACTAAAATATTGAGTTCTAAAACAAATGAGTCTGAGTTCAAGAAATTATCAGAATTAGTCTTAAAAGAACTTAACTTAGAAGAGGACCAGTTCAAAGTTGGTATTAGCAAACTATTTTTTAGAAATGGTGTTTTAGCCAATTTAGAGAAGCAAAGGGACATGAAGTTGAATGAGATATTTACGAATTTCAATGCTATTTTACGCTCAAAGTTGGTCAAAACAACGATCAGTAAACAGATAATTAAAATGAAGGCATCTAACATTTTAGCGCTCAATATGGAAGCTATTCACAGATTGGATTCCAACCCATGGTTCAAATTAATATGTAAAATCAGGCCAACACTTGATGATTCAACAGCAACTGAGGTTCAGTTTACTACAAAGATTAAGAAGTTAGAAAACGAAATGAAGGAACTTGAAGTTAAATTGAAAGAAAAAGATGAAATAGTGTCCAAAATTGATGATTTGCAATTACACATTAAAAGCGATCAAATCATCATTGAAAGTAAAGACGAGCAGCTTAATGAATCTAAAAGAAATATTGTCAACTTGGAAAAGAGTTTAAGTGAAACAAAACAATCTTTGGAAGAGTTACAGTCAGAATCAAATTTGAAGAGCTCCAAGATCGATCAGTTAGTCCAAGAGGCAGCAGAATTTCAAGACAAATCCGAAAAAGTAAGAAGCGATATGGAAAAAGAGCTTAAAGCTAAATCGATGCTAGATACTGATATAAAAGCTTTGAAAGCTTCTCTTGATCAAAAAGAAAAAGAACTGGTTGTTTTGAATATTGAAAAGAAATCAAGTTTTTCTGATCTGGAAAAAAAATTAAAATCGGTAGAAGCTAAATTGCAAAGTGCATTGAAGGAGAACAAAATAAAAGATGACCAACTGAATTCAAACGAAAATTCACTTGACCAGCATAAAGCATTCTTACTCGAGAAAGAACAGAAACTTGAAGAAATGAACACTTTATATGGAAATATAAAAGCGGAAAATTCTAGAATTTCAAAAGACTTGAACCTCTTGATTACTCAAAATAAAGAGCTAGAAAGTATGCGGTTAGCCTATGATCAATCCGATAAAATTAAGAAAAAGTACAAACAACTGAAGCATGATTTTAGAGAGACAAAAATTTTATTAGAGAAAAAAGTCAATGAAGAGCTTGAATTTAACTCAGGAAGGCAATTTTATTTGAAAGAACTAGAGGAAACCAAAAAGATTGTTGACGATCTTAAAGAACAACTCAATGTTGAAAAGAAATCTATTTCAGATGTGGAGAATAAATTGAAGGTCATGGAATTAAGCAGAGATAAGGCTATTAAAGATAAAAAGCAAATGGAATTGCAGGTTTCGCAAATAAAAATGAGAATTAGTTCTAGCCCAGATGTTGTCAAAGAAATGAGTTTTATCAACAAAGATAACTTTGAAAATAATCAACTGAATAATGAAATAAGAATCTTGAGAACTAGGTTAGCCTCTGAATCTTATGAAAATAGACAAATGAAGCAACTGATAAGGAAAAATGGAATTGAATGGTCAACAAGCTCTCTATCAACTGTGAATGCTGCTGATGAAGTGTTTGATGATGTTGAAGAATTGAAGGGACAATTGAACCTTGAAAAGGAGGCAAATGAACGATTACAATCAAGGTATGTCAAATTGCAAAAAGATTTACTACAGTATAGATCAAATGCAAGAGATAGCATGATTTCTTACTCAACTATGAATCAACAACAACAACAACAACAACAACAATTGTCATTTTCTCATTCCAACACTCATAGCTATCAAGATAAATACGAGAATCTTTTAGTCGAAGTGGAACATAAAGATGAAGTGATCAGTGATTTGAAGAACCAGTTGAAACGAATGGAGATAAAAAAGCAGAGAATCACGTCAATTCATAAGCAACAAACAAATAGAAGTATCCTAGAAGACATTACTTCAAGTAATAAAGTTAACGAACAAGCCCAGGAAAATATACCTATGAATAAAGAAGCGCCAAGTTTCAGGCAAGAAAACTTGAGATTGAACTCACAAGTCATTGAATTGAAAACAAAGTTAAAGAGATTTGAGTTTAATAGCGACTATAAATTTGATAAAGAAGAACAATTAGTTCAGTTGAGGAATGGTATGAAAACCTTGGAATTAAAAAACAGTACTTTAGAGTCATCTTTAGAGCTTTACAAAAATCGATCCAATGACTATTTTGATAAATTATCTAAAGCTGAAGTTGATGTTGAAAGCGCAACAAGAGAGCGGACGAGTCTAGAAGTCGAGATGAGAGAGTTGAAAAATAAATTGAATCGTGTTATCAGTCAACGAGATGACAGTGAAAATAAAATCAACGGCTTAAACGAGAAGATTAGAGGATTGGAAAGAGATATTAGTGATAAAGTGTTTGAAATCAAGCAGCTGAAGGAGGACAATGAGAACATCAAGGATAAGTATGATAATATGGAAGAGTTTAGAAAATCCACTTCGGAGCTAATCAAAGAGCATAGAGATCAAGAAGTTGATAGACTACAGAAAGAATTAGTTTCGTCCATGAATAGAGAAGGAGAATTGAGTAAGCAACTACGAAACATTGGAGTGCAATTAGATAAGACAAAGAATGAGCTCCAAATGCAAAAGAACATGAATACTGAAAATGTCAAAGAAGTCAATGTGCTGAAGAGGGCACTGAATGAATGTATGAGTAAAAATGATGGATTACTGAGTAAGATCAAGGAACATCTGATGAAATGTAGTGCATTGAGCAATCAAATCAACACTATGAAGGCCGTCAACGAGGATCTGGTGAAAGAAAGAGATGAACTTTTAGTTTTGAAGAGGTCGTTAGAAGATAAGTTGTATCAAAACAATAAAGTTTATGAAGAGCACATGAAGCAAGCTAAAAACGATGCTGAGAACTCAATTTTAGTTGAGCAATTGAAGGAAAAGGTTGAAAAATACGAGCTAGCCAACAATGATTTACAGACATTAGCTGCTAATCACCAGCGAGAGAACGATGAGAATAAGACGACAAACGAGAAACTAAGCAAGGAAATTATGGAGGCCATTGAAGATAATAAGAAGTTGACCAAATACAACGAAAGCTTACAGATGACGTTGAACGAAACGAAAGAGAAGGTCACCAATGAGCTCACTAGTAAAGAGGCATACTGGAAAAAGCGGATCAATGAACTGGAGGACAAGCTATTCATATCGACTGCGAGCTCAAGAACTGAATCTCACAAGATGGAATCTCTCGAAAGAGCGATTAGAGATCTGGAGATCAAAAACGACGATATTAACAGAGGATATAAAAGAAGCTTGGAAGAGATTAAAACTTTAGAGGAAAACATTGAAAGGCTCCGCGTTACCTTGCGTAGTGCCGGAGAAAGGGAGGCACAGTGCCAACTGAAGTGCAAACAGCTGCAACGGGTCATTGACCATAACGATGCCTCAAAGGTAACTAATAATTGCTAGTGCCAACTGAACTGTACATTGACTCAGCATATATATTTTTTTGTCATAGTTTTAAACATGTGTATCGTCAATAGACAAAATTATTGTGAAAAGTTCCACTGAATGCTGAGGCAGAAAGTTGTAATCGACTGTGCTATTCAGATGAAGAGCCTAACCTTCCAAATTGTTTCTTTTGTGTGAATAATTACGTTACAAAGCTAACAAAACCGCATTATGCGCAAAATGCTTCTGTGCACTTTATCGCATAGTGACTACTATTGAGCTCTAGAAAACACTCCACTTTGAGTATCTGGCCTTAGTCACATTGCCTCTCGATAAAAAAATACTAATTGCGTAGGTCCCACAGGCCATTGGCAACATATCAAGCGCAACATTCACCCAACTCACCTACGTGGTGCATGCATTAAAGCTGAACCTATCTACTTAGTCCCTCTACCCGTATCGTTCAAACGTCATAGCTCAAGTTGCATACAGGCGAAGGCAGTCTCTTTATGATGTGTCCTTACGTAATACATGATATCTTCTATACGAGTAACCTACAGTAACACCATCTCTGTACACCCACTGCAAGCCCACTTTGCGTTAGCTTGGGTCGGTTTTACGTTTCACATACCCACCTTATCCATTCTCGGTGCATTGCTTCCAGTGCCTGTTCTTCGTAACTGTCAAGTGCTTGTTTTGTGGGGGGGGGGGGCAAGTATTGCGGGATGCCGTTATCTTCACGTGACTTTCCGTCACAAGCCCAAAAAAACAGGTCGCAAGACCAAAATAGACAGAGGGGGGAAAAAGAAGAGAGAAGGGCAAAGAGAGAACCAAGCTTTGGATCGCATAGAGGACAGACAGCATAGGAGACAGTTACTGCTGTGCTGACGCAGTAGCAACAGTGGCTATAACGGACATGTCGTTGTTAGTGGCCGTAAATTGTGGAGGAAAAGCCATTTGTTTATTGCTCGTCGTTTGTTGATGTGAGTGCGCCCTTATCGGAATATGTGGCATGACTCAAAGGCGCGGGTTTATAAGTGGATCATAGCCTCGCTATAGATAAAGGCGTCAAAAAAAAAAGACTAATTTTGCCACCTAGCTTGTTGAGGTTTTTGAAGAGTGACTCTTAGCAGTATTACTAGTATAGTATACAGATAGTATTACACAGAGTATATTTATTGTATTAAATATCTTTTGATTGTATTGAAAGATTGAAAAAAGAAAAGAAAATTTAAGCAACCAAAGTTGAGCTCTGATTAGTACTTTGTCCGGTAATAATAAAAGGTAACAACACAGCTACAGTAATGACAAGTGCACAAGTAATGCAAGAGTCAGCGCTAAAGGGCGGACTCAAACATTTGGCCAGCGACTTCAGATCCTCGCTCGACGCTTACTTGCAGTACGAGAAGGGTAACTCAAATTTGAACGACAGATACTGTTTCCAGTCAAACTTGCAAACGGGCTCTTTTGGCAAGGTCACGGCGGCCATCGACTTGCAAAGAAACCAGCTGGTTGCCGTCAAGGCGTTGAAAAAGTCGATACAGGGCGTCAGGTCTATGGCCAACCACGAAGTGGCCATCATGAAGTTTCTCGGCTACCATCCTAACATTTGCCAGCTGCTTGACGTATTCGAGACTAAGAAATACATCATCCTCGTCTTGGAATACGTTCCCTGCGGTGACCTTTACGATGCCATTCACAATAAAACCTCCCTTGGTATGGCATTCCAATCTGACGCCAAAATGTTCTCTTCCTTATGCCAGCAACTCTACAGTGTTATCAAGTTCACTCATGAAAAGGGTGTTTTCCACAGGGACATCAAACCAGAAAATATCCTTTTGATGAGAGATGGTACCATCAAGTTGTGTGACTGGGGTTTGGCTACTCAATCAACTAAATGTAACGATTTCAATGTCGGTACTGAAAAGTACATGGCACCTGAAGCTTTTGATGATTACAACGATGAGAGTTTTTACGATGCCACCTTGGTTGACACTTGGTCAATCGGTATCACGTTATTGTACACATTATTTAACAAATGTCCATTCAGAAAGGCCAACACTTTGGACTCCAACTACTCGTCTTTCATTGAAAACAAAAATTTCATTTTTGATCTCTATCAAAATATTTCAACTGCCTCTTTTTCTGGAATTATTGATAAGCTCTTGATTGAAAGAAATCTTGATGACGCAATGTCATTTCTAATTAACACTGGAGTGAAAAAAGGCTATAACATCAATCAAGAGTACATGATCAATTTCAATGATCGTGAAAACAGATTTATCAACTATATCAATAATCAAGCCTCGTCTTCAGCAGCAGCAAATGAATCAAATTCATTCCCTGATGATTTGTTCATGTTTGATGATGATGAGGATAATGTTAATGACGACTTTGAAAATAATAGTTCTTCTTTTGAATTGAAATTAAACAACAATGTCTCTCAACAATCGAACTTAATGAATTCATTTGTTCCATTGCAACAACAACAACAACAACAACAACAATCATTTGATCATCGAGTTGATTATTTCACCAATTGCAACGTGGAACCAATCTCTATTCCTGCAAAGTCATCTACTATTATTAGTGCTACTTTAACATCTAATAATAATAATGGCACAAACAATAGTCAAGGTAACAGCAACACTGATAATGAAAATGCCCAAATTAATGAATCCATTTCTTACTCTTACAAAAACACAAATTCTCTATTTGACAAGAACACATTAAATTCAATTAATACAACTTCCTCGACGTACTTTAATAATCAAAGTTACATTAATTCACATGCAATGTTCAACAAAAATGGTAACTTTTTCTGATTAAAGGATACCTTTTATTTTCATATCATCTTGCTGCTGCTCTCCGCTTTCACCGCTTTCATTTTTATTTGAACATTTTTTTGATTTCCTGGGTTTTTCTTTTGCTATCGCAATTTCGATGTTTCTTTTTCTTTCTCTCACATTTTAAATCATTATTGTTGATCAAGAATTTTTTAAACAGACAAGAGAAAAATCAAGATATGTTATGAAACAAAGTAACATCAACCAAGCAGCTAAGCCTCAATTTTTACATTAAACAATATAAATAATATTTTATACATAGATAACATTTTTTTACTAAATAATTTAATATATTTGCACATAATTTCTGCTTTTAATTTATTCAGCAACATTTCGTCTTCGTTGCCTTAATTGAGCATTCTTGAACCGTTTCCAATTAAGTTTTTCCTTCCGAGCATCATCAATCTTTTTGTTGCGATTCCTTTCTTTATCCCTCCTATTGTAGAATGTTTTACCGGGCTTGAGCAACATTGAGAACAACTTTCTAAAACCAATTCCCATCCTCCAGACAGATCTGTACATGACCAAAAACATTAAACCTGCTGTAAAAGGGATTGCAACTTTCCAATAAAACGAAACATTAAACGCCAATTCACCGAACGACTCAAAATTCATCCCAAAGTAACCTGCCCAAAATGTCAATGGTAGAAATAACACTGTAACAATACTCAATTGCTGCATCGAGTTATTTGTGGAAACAGAAATTGTATTGAAAACCAAATTAATCAAGTTTTCAATTGTTGATGACATACCATTGATGTCGTCAATAAATGAAAGCAAATGATCACTGATATCATTCATGTAAATTTTAGCCACTTCTTTAATGAATAAAAAGTTTGAATCTACAGCTTGTGTTTGTAATTGCGCAATTAATGATGCAATAGGTAAAATTGTTGATTTTAAATGTGTCAATTCATTGCTCATTAAATGTAAGCTTTGCGTATGCCTAACGTCAGGAACATAAGACGTCAAGATTTCAAGTTCTTTTTCATTTATAATCCTTAAATATGCATCAATAACAGGATAGAGTAAATCTGATGTTGCATCCAAGATAGAATGAAATAAAATTGATGGATCACTAGATTCCCTCAAAATTGTGTACTCAGTGGATAATCTACTCAATATTGCATGTTCAATTTCAGGTGCCTCGTGTTCAAAAAACGTTAAAATTGAGTTATCCTTAGTCAAATACATAGATAATTGTTCAGTTGCTACCATCAATGATTTTGCTGTCAATGGCCTATAATTTTGAATTGATTTTAATCTTTTTTTACTTTTTGAACTTAACGAATTGGCAAACTTCAAGTCTGTTAATGACCTCAAAGTAGTTGCTGATTCAATCGAATTAACAAATTCGTCATTTTCATTATGCTTATTCTCGGTGCTATTGCTTTTCAAACTTATATTGTCCAGTTCTTTGGCTAAATCATCCCTATTGGCGATTGTCCGTGGTTTCAGATGACCGCCAAAAGAGTACTGTGGAATCTTTTTTTCTTCACTTTTCCTTGGCAACCATAATGTTTCATCAAGTTCAAGTTTTCTGCATGCCATTGTGTAAAGCGACTCAGTTTGTCTCCTCATCTTTGTTTTGATTAATTTGATTAGAGGTACAACAACAAACAAGTGGGTTTTGTAAACATCCATCTTTGTTCTTTGTGGTATATCAATCATATCTTCAATCGCCAAAGGATGTAATTCATAGTGTTTCCCCAATATTGTGATAGCTTCCCACGAAATACCTGTTATACTCACCCATCTGACTTTTGACCATTGAGGTCTGTTTTTTATAGCATTTTCAACTTCTTCTCTTGATTTAGCAACTTTATCCATATACTCAACAAACATATTAAATTCGTGATCATGCTTTTGCCTGTAGTAAGACGTATTACTGGCATTGTCATCGTCAAAGCCCTCATGTTTCAACTCCAGATCCGATTCATCAAATAGGCCCTCTGGAATTAGCTTGCTTTTTTCATTATAATCGGTACCATATTTATTATACTTTGGATTCATCTCTGAGTATAGATTATATCTGGTAACACGATATCTTTTTTGCGAATAATCAGTAATTGTGATTCTCGAACCTGGGCTGTTCAAGACGACACTAGTGGTCTCAATGTCAATACCTGGCTCCCACCCAACTCTTTCTTTCTTTGACTTGGATCCAGTGTATTTTCTGGCTTTTCTATTTCTCCTACGCTTACGGCGTTTCCTTGCTGAAACATTTGGGTTATTTGTTCCTTCATGATCACCATCGCTATCATCAGCATTTTTGTCCTCATCCTCACTGTGACCACCAAGGTCGTGCCTCTCGTCAGCCGCAGCCTTAACATTCTGGTTCAATATCGATTGCAACGGAGCGTGCATGTTCTTAATATTTGAAACATACTCTCTGCCGGAGACACTCGAGTTTTCAACTTTGTCCTCTCCGCTAAACTGTACACCACCAATATTCATGCTTGCATTATCATCATCCCCTGCTACATGCGTGTGATATCGCTGGCTTTCAATATCAGAACTCGGCTTTATTGTTCCCTGTGATGCTTTTCTTTGTGGATTGAACAATCCTCCTAGCACGTTACTCAAAATGCTATCCTTTCTGCTTACTCTTGATGGTATTTTGCTAAAGCTCAATCTACTATGTTTGCCTGACAGGCGATCGTCGTCATCATGCCTATTCTCTTCACTATCCTCTGCATCATCTTCGTCTGTAAGATCGTAATCTGACCAAACAACCTGGTCCGAAGTGGGTAACTTAGGTAATTTTGGATCTTCTGAGTCGAATACTTCTGGTGCCATGTTTTGATCCCAAGTCACTATATTAATACATCACTTAGAAGACCGTTGTCTTTTGATCTACCTTCTGTTATATTGAATAAACGTTTTTAAGTTCTAAAACGTGCGCCACAAATTACATGCGCCACCGTCGGGGTTTTTCCTCAAAAATTTGGAAGTCCTGTATCAAAGATCAATCAATATAAGTGAATTAGTTGTTTATTGGCATTGACTTTGCGGAGTTCTTGCAAATCTAGTTTGAGAAATGATAATATTGATGCGATGCTCAAAAGTTGGGATTGGATTCAGCGGGATCAAAAGGTTCTTACACAGTGAAAGTGATCTAAAAAAGCTGGAAAGGACCGCTAATCTAGGAACAATGGTTCAATTACTTCAGGCAAAGGTACCAATGATGACCACAAGATTGCTTCCACAGATGATTGTTTCGAGGAATGTCATTTTGAGAATATTGCCAGAGAAGTTTCCAAATTTACCTGTGTTCAAGGGAATCATGTGTTGCAATGTAACATTGAAAGCAATTCAGAAAGGACTAACAATGTTCTACTTAAATCCAAAATCGCAAATTCACATCACCAACATCATCATAGAAGAACCAATGAAATCGTTTTCGAGTGACGAGTTGATCAATTTATCAATAGATGATAACCTGATCGAACAGGAACCACTCAATCATAACCAAAATTTGTCACAGTACACATCGAAGATCAAAATCAAGTGGAGAACTTGCTACACTGGTTGCGAACACTTGAAAGACACTAATTCAAATGAAGCCAAATATGGCGTTTTCAAAATAGATAATTTTAATTGGGGAAAGTTGCTAAAGTCATCAAACCCGATCCAAACATTGGCTGTTTTAGAAGCCAAAAAGACACTCGAGGGTATCTCCAACACTATTAAGACCCTAGAAAATGAGCTGAAAAATAAGGACGTTAATGGCAATGAAGTTCACCATGACGTGGGAAGGGTTTTAACAGGCATGTTCATATTTGAGTTAAGTGCTGATAATGACAAAATCATCGTCTTGACTGTCGATAACATGGAAATCTTAGAATCTAAAGATTTCAATTTCAATAATAGCAGTAATACCCTTTCACCGATTTAGCAGAAACAAAATTCTCATTTTGTATTTACTCTTCTCCTGCATTATAGATATAACTAACATATATAATTACTTGACTATACAAACACTTTTATTCATTCTCTACTATAAGACTTCTCAACCCGTCAATATGCCTCATAACTTCACGCTGTTGTAATCCTAATCCGATGATGATTATTAATTCTAATATAACTATCAAAACTAAAAGCCTTATTGTATATTTTAATCTTTTCAAAATCAAATCATGGTTGTTGTTCATACTATTACCAGCTGTTTCACTGCTTACAATATTATCAAATGCTTTTTTATTTGTATACTTACCATTGCGAATTTTGGATCTGGTTTTACGTTTCTTGGAAACAACTTTCTCTTCAACTGGATTATCAGCTTCCTTCTTCCTTTCTTCGATCGCCTCATCTAAAACTATTTTAATATCTTTACCAGACTTTTGTTGACCAGCAAGAACGCTGCTTTCAATGACTGATTTAATCCAGCTCGACCCAGTCCAGTTCAAATAATAACTAGCGGTAAACTTTGTCATGCCGTTTTCTCCCCAACAAAAAACATACCTTGTTCGACAATCAAATGCACCACCACTAGGAACGTTGGGAGTTTTAGTGATATTCATAACTTCAATGTAATCATTAAAGTCTAAATGTTCAATTTTTTCTTCTGTATAAACTCTGGTAGATTTTGGTCCAATAGGATAATTCAAACCCTTATCATATTCAAATGTTCTCGCACTTTGATCCTTCTCAATACCGCTATAATCACTGAAATTTGAGCCATTATCAATTTCCATTAGTCTACGATGATATTGGGTATCATTACCAAATAATAATTTGAAAAGAAATCCCATAGGAACATCAAATTCACATTCCAAAACAACACGTTCTTTATTCTTATTATAATCAACGTCATGCTTTGTAGGTTCATGACTTTTTGGTCCAGAAAATGAAACCTTCAAATTTCCTTTAACTTTTGCGATACTAGGTGTTTTTAAATTAATAGATGTTTTGACCTCACTTGAGCTTTCAATACTTATTGCATCCTCTTCAACGCTTTCCTCGTCACTGTCTTCATCAGAGCCATTTCCTTTCTCAACAGCGTTATACTCATTTGAGCTAGAGTCACCGTCAATCGTAAATATATCTTGCTCACTTAACCTTCCTATATATGATCTTGATTCAATAAATTCCTCTGATCCATTGTTTATAGTATTCAATGCTACTGATTTCGACCAGATAGTTTCAATGAAATTCAAGGTTTGATCCCGTGTAAGAAAACTTGCAAAGGTATGGACGGCGTCTTTGGTGTGAATAACAATTCCATTAGGAAATATACCTGCAGTCAACCTTTTTTCAAACTTTTTGATATCATTATGTGAAAATACTAATGTTGTCACCCATCCTAGTAAACTGGAATTGAAACAGATGTGGTGTTCTGAAATATAAATCCTGCCTTGCAATAAAATTTCCCTGCTTAAAGCACAGCTGAAATCATCTAATAATCTATCACTCAACGGAACGTTGGTAAAAAGGGTATGAAAGTCATTGTTTCTTCTTTCCGATGCATACCTGTATTGCGTATCCATAAAGCGTTCATCAACGTAAAGATTCCGGTCGTACTCACCTTGAACAAATGAAGAAGTCGATTTAACGGTATCTGTCCCAATAGATACATCCACATATTTTCCTCCATTCGTTGGGGTTTGAGGTAATTCAGGTAATGACTTATCAATGACAGATCCAGTACTAACTCCACGATTATGTCCTTTCTTTGATTTTCTATAGCTTAACATTTCAGTACCACTGGAAGACGAACGCCTAACTCTTCCCTCATCATTTTCATCACCGTTGTTGGAGTTGTCAGTAGTTTTGTTGATATCTTCGATAGTATGGTTGTTACCATCAGTCTTTCCCGATCCATTCCGTTGTCGTAATTGTTGCTGATTGGAATCCACAAAACCTGTAGCTAAATTTCGGAAATTAGTCACTACTGTTTCCTTTTCTTCTATGTGTGTCATTGGGCTACCACTCAATGTGACCTCTGTATTTGTTTCCACAATTGGTACTGCCTTCATAGTGACTGATAGCCCTGTTCCCGTACTATTGATCGATCCCTGGCTTGAATGCACTGATTTTGTATCTTTCAATGGAGATGCCAATGAGGGAGCCTTTCCAGCTAATAGTTTGTCAATATCATGTTCCTCCATTACAATGAGGTGACTTACAATCCTATTATTTAGATTTCTATCGTATACCAGAGATTTGAAAAAATTATCTAAAGTGAGCGTCTGTGAGGGTCAATACGAACTTATCAATATTTCTTCCATTCTACACCATAACTTTAAATTTCTTTCGTTCAATATCAATGAAAGCACCATCTATAAGAAGACAATAGGTATGAAAGATGTTTGTTAAAATCTTTTTCATTAGTTTAGTTCATGTTATATCTAAACATAGTTCAATTTTGTTGCGGAAAACGTAAGTTGTTTGATTTATTGAGTACAAATGGCTAACATTTTATAAATCTATATACTACGTAATGTAAAATACCAGTTACGGTGTTTATTCTACTTTTGAGGTCCAACAATACTGATAGTCAACATAAATAAGGATCTGACCATGATATCTGGGTTAAACAAAACATACAACGTCTTACTCCAGGCGTTAAATCAAAGAAATTGCTGAAGATAAGAAACCTCAATCTCGGTAATCACAGCTCTTTCAAACCTACGCTCAATCTCTAGATTTTTTTTGACGTTTTTAACGTCACCTTTTGCAAACATAACTCTACATATCAGTCTTTTATCTTTTTGAGCAGCATCCCATCCCATATAATCAAACTGTTGGCTTTTACATTTTCTTTCTTTCAGTTTATGACTGACATATGACCATGCGTGATAGTACCTCACACTAAGTTCAGTTGGTTCCAATGTAATTAAATTTTTAATGTTGATCACTTTATCCAAATCTTTATTAAAGGATGTCTGAACCTCAGGTGAAACAACAGATATGTCCATCATTTCTCTAAATTTAAAGCACCATTCGATTACTCTGATTACCTCTTGTAGACTTGTGCTTCTGTTTTTATAGTTATCTGTCAATGGGCTACTTGACGAAGACCTTTTGTTAAGTTTATTGATAACTTTTCTATCGATCAATGATAATCTCGGTAGCAATAAATCTTCGCCTCTTTTTACAACCTTCTCCCATATCTCTTTGAGAATTGTATCGAATAATGAATCGTCTAAATTGTTATACATCTCTGGAATGACTTTATTTCTCATAGATCCAATATAAGAATTCAAATTGACATCCATCAAACGCTGATAATTGATTTCATTTCCTGGCGGTGCTTCCAGTAATGACTTATCTAAATAATCTCTCGAGAATATTTCTTTCATTTTCAATGTGTATTCGTCAACAAACAATTTTACAGCTCTGGTAATATTTCTCTGAATCAATGTTCTACATTTGTCAATATAAAACAAAGGATCGTTTTTTTCAAATTCCACACTAGTGTTTATAGTTAATTTCCCAAATTTTGGTGCTAATGAAAACCTTTTATCTTCTGTACTTATATTTTCTTTGTTTAAATTAATTTCAAAGCTTACAGACTTATAGGTTGATTCGGTAGCATTATCATCAACTGAAGAAAGAATCAATTTCATATTTTTGGAACCCGAAAACCTGCCGCTGTTGAAACTTGAAGATGTTGAAGCATTTTTGATGGGACGGTGCTCTTTGCGCTCATCAATAAATCCACTGAAAGACTCATACCATTCAGGATTATAATCCTTATAAATAACCCTGGTTGAACCTGTCAACAAACCTGAAATCGAAACTTTTAATGAAATTGGAGACCCCCTTATGTCTTCTACATTTTCGGCGTTCTTAATGTCAATACTGACAAATTTTGTAGGTGCTTTTAATTGAGACAATCCACTGGAATTCAAAAAATCACTACTAGCTTTGATATTGTCCTTTTCACTCAACTTTGTCATGTAGTCAAGTATTACCGTCAAATTATTCAAGGAGGTACACGCTTCACTTCGTAAGTTGATGACATTTTTGATATTTGACTCAAGTATTTTGAACATTGCAGTATAATATATTTCAACACCAGTAGTTATGATCTTGTACATTCTGACATCTAATAAAGCGCGCTGTTGACGATCCGACCATTGAAAACTATCAAGAAGCTTAACATAGCCATCCAATATCCCAATTAAGTTTCTAGCAGAGTTCGAGCATGATGCCCCATCAATTCTTTGCAGGCGATTGTGAATATCCTTTTTGAGAATCTCTTTAATTTGTTCATGAAGCTCGGTTTGCCATGAATCAACTAAATATATGAAATCTTCAAAAAGTTCGCTTTGATAATCAAATTTGAATCCAGTTCTTTCTTTCAATGAATTCAAATTGTCTAAAAATGTACTGAAAGATTGCCTGGTATTTGAATCCAAAAAAGTTGCTTTTCTATTTGATCTTTGTAGATCAGCTTCCGTTTTGATTTTTCGAACAAAATCTTTGACGAATGATAACACCGGAGTCATTATAATTTTGGAGCCATACTCATAAATTCCAAATGTTGTATTTAATTCTCCATTCAAAACTTTCCAATTATAAAGCAAGTTGATGTCTCTCGAAACCACTGTTAAATAACTAGCCATTTGATCAAATGTCATCTTGCCTTGTGTTCGTTTATCAATATCTGATTTTTGATAATAGGTCTCAAATCTGTCTTTTAAAGAGTTGGAAATGCACTCTTTGATAAATGTTTTAATACCCAGACTATCAGCTGTCAACTTCAGCTCCTTTATAATAAGCAAAGCATTGGTGAATGTTTTCGAATCATCAAAAAAGTGTAAAAAAATTGTTCCTAATGAAGGTTTTAGCCTTTCATACACCTTCATACCCGATTCCAGCATTTGTTTCTTACAATTTGAAGGCCAATCGTTGAACTCAACTTGAACAGGGGCACATGTCAAAGCCAAACCTGTTGCTTTATTTAGAGCTGCAGAAAATACTAAAATGTCTTGTAATTCTGGTTTGGGAGAAGGTATCAATTGAATAAAAATAAAGTATAGCATAAATGGATCAACCTGCCATAGTCTCATACAATCCATGTAACATTTCAGAAACTCTGGATTTGCCGTTAACATTATTTTCGATAACTCGGTGACTGTGCTTATCATATCTGCTGGAACAAAAGGAAAAGAATGGGTTTCAGAAGCTCCACCAAACTCCTTAATAATTGAAGCCTCTAGCTGAGTTGTTTCAACTTTCCAATTTTGATATTTTGCAACAGAATCGAAATCTTGTGGCATATATTTTCCAGAGAGACCATTCAACTGAACATACCTACCAACTTGCTTTCTATCTATATCTTTTTGAATGGATCGTATTGTGATAAAAAGATGCGTTTCGTCAACGTTGAAGGAGTCACATATCATCTGTCTGAGGTTGGAATCATGAATGTCAGGTAAAGGAATGTATTTTAAATTTAGCAGATAGTTACGTTTCTGACTTAAAAGGCGTTTATTTCCTTCACTAGATTTCAAACTTAGCAGAAGATCGATAAACTGGATTAACACTTGGTAATATTCTTCATCGTTTAGCGTATAATTTTGATCATTGATTAGGAATAATTCGAAAGCATTGATTAAGCCATCTAATTCTTTGAAGTGGCTGTTTTTGGACCAAAAGTTGGTAATTTGCTTTTTTAGCAGTCCGCTGGATGTGCTGTTATGAATCCAGCTTGATAATTCCTTTATTATTACATCGCTTTTGTTAAACACAGAGTGGCTTTTTTTTCCCGTCAGCTTTGGTTCAGCTGGGATTAAGGGGCTATCACCAACTCTATGAGGTTTGTTTTCTGGATCATATAGCAATTGAACCGCCACAAACGCTTCTAGAGTTGACATCGTACTTTAATAAGAGGGTAGTTCTAAAAAAATTGTTAAGAGAAAAGGTACATTATAGAAAAAGTGCAGTAATAAAAAGCTTAGCATATAAGGTAGTAAAAGTTTATTTAGACAAGGCGTTTTGGGCATTACGCTTTTGCTGTGCTTGGTTTTTCTTAACAAGCTGTTTTCTTTCCACACGTGATAACTTTCTTGGGTCAATCAAATCACCTGTTGATTGATCAGTCTTTTCATTTTGGTTATTAACTTCAATAAGCCAGTCGTTTTCAATCTGTTTGTTCTTACCATTGTAACCCCATTTGTTAACCCATTCTTTTGATTGTTCATCGTACACCAGCTTACCGGTCTTACCTTTCTTTTGAATACCTTTCTTAGAAGCAAACTTCTCCCATCTAGTTGGTTCCTTTGGTTTTGGAATAGACTTTTCACGAGGTAGCTGTGTTGATGGAGTTGGTAATTGCAACAAAGTCAATTTATCGTCAGCAGTAGATTTTTGGAGTGGTAATGATAATAATTGATTAACCAATAACTGAACATTGTCTCTGGTGATTGAAGTAAGATATTCTTCTTTGGTTTCAATGTTGGATATTTTCTTAAAATCTAGAGGTTGTGGATCAAAAACAGCCAAATTTCCTAGATCAAAAGAAACTGGAACCTGCTTGTCAACTGTTACTGGTTTAAACTCTTCTTCTTGGGACATATTATGCAATAACTATGGTTCTAATTAAAAAGAAGATTAAATTTTTCATTTGAAATTTTTTTTTTATTTTGATTTTTTTTTTTTTGAGAAATGATGGAATAAGCTTATGTAATCTTACGTAAGTTTTGATCTATCAACTTGAGCTTGTAATAAGAACGGAATGATGCTTATAAAACTGAAACACAATAGTTTGCGGACTATATGCCTTACAAAAATCTCATAATAAAGAAGACAAAAAAAACACTACTCTAATGCGATTTTGGTTATGCTCAAAACAATTCAAGTATGATAAGCTTGACCTTCAAACAAAAGATATCGAGCAGTCTATGACAAAACTAGAAAGTGACTAATAAATGCACTCATCTATAAGTGTATACGCCCGGTTTTCGATGATAATCCTTGGATATGAATTTATCCTCTTTTAAGGTTTAAAACCAGAAATGCAATAGTAGGCGAGACTGGAACTCGAAGCGTTGGTGGGTCAATACAAACAGCGGGGCATATAGACACTTTGTCACATATCTGTACTAGCACGTATTCGAATCTGTGTTACGTCTTGCGTTTATGAAAATATTTGTCAAGTAAGCTATCATTGCCAATCAAATTTTAGTTATATCTTCAGAAACTCTTTTTCTTATAAGCTTTGGGTTGATTTATTCACATTAGCAAGTGAACGTGTAAACTACAGTGTACATAAACACGCTATTGAGGGACAATTGCTTATTATATATATTGGTATAGATTACCACGTTTGAGGGCATTATCGCGGATTTGAATACCTTTGGGTCATTAATACAATCTTTTGCAGTCGACAAGAATGACCATAGAGCCCAGTGAAAGTAGGGCAGGGGTCAATGATGATCTACTGAAAAGGTTTCAAAGTTTAATTGATAGCAGCTCGAATTCAAACAAGGCTATAAAGGATGAAAGCAATGACCTTTTGGATATGCCTCGAGAAGTTCTAAATGTAAGAGAGACCAATTCATACAAACAATACATTGAAAAAGGGGTAATTAATGTTGACGAGCTCTTGGAGATTGCTAGTGATGATGCTAACCAAAGAAAAAATGTTGTTGCTATTGATTATAGATCACATGCATCGTTTGTCAACGATCACATCACATTATTTAGCAATATTGTAAACATTGATCCAGCCTTCGTGAAAGCTTCTTACACCCTTAAGGAATTGTTAGACAATACAATGGTTTTGAATAGCCAAGAAGACAAGTCCGTGATGGAGCACTTGTATAAATTTCAATTGGTTATTCTCATAGACGACGCCTCTATTTACAATAGGTTTTCACAGTCATTAATTCAAATAATACGAATTCTTAAAACAATTGGCTGTAACCAGTTTGTTATACTAGAAGGAGGCTACTCAGAGTGGGAAATATTCATGAATGGCGGAGTCTCGAATTCTCATATGAAGCCAGCACAAATGTTGTCAAGATCACCATCACCGCCTTTGCTTCACAATATTCATGAAGTGAATATGAAAAAAGATGAAATGATACCCATTACCTCAAAGCTGCACAGCTTCAATCTATTTACGCCACAACCTTTATCAAAAAGACCACTATCAACTTCATCAACGCCAAATATGCATAATAAGTTAACATTACTGTCATCACCTTCTTCTAGTGTCGATCTGAAGAGCATGGCCACAACATCACAATTGAACTCAACAGCTTTGGTAAAAGCACATTCGCAGAGGCCATCGCGTTCACCGATACCTTTCCTAAGACAACATAGGCATCAAAATTATCATTCAGGTTTTGAGATAATATCTGGACTGGTGAATCTTGGTAACACATGCTATATGAATGCAGCATTACAATGTTTAGTCAATACAAAGGAATTAACTGACTTTTTGATAGAAAATGACTACGAAAAGTTTGTTGCCAAGCATTCACGACTAGGATCACACGGAGAATTGACAAATTACTATCAATCATTGGCAAAGACTATGATTAATAACACGCTGAAAAAGAAGACCAGTAATCCCAGGAGCTTCAAGCGAGAGCTAGGCAAACTCAATCCCCAATTTAAGGGCAACGAGCAACAAGATTCAGCTGAATTTTTGCATTATTTATTAGACACGGTGCATGAAGACTTAAACATTGCATTTAACGGGACGAAGCCAAGTGAGTTGACGAGAGAGCAGGAAAAAGGTAGAGAAACGCTGCCAATCAGACTTGCCTCCACCATTGAATGGGAGAGGTACTTGGTGACCAACTATTCTACTATCATTGAAACGTTTGCAGGACAATATTCATCGAGATTGCAGTGCGAGTCGTGCAAAAGCACGAGTACAACGTACATTCCGTTTACTATGTTGACGTTGCCAATCCCAGCCACAGGTACCAAGACCAGTATCTATGACTGCATCGACAAGTTTGTCCAACCTGAGCAGCTGGAGGGCGACAACGCGTGGAACTGTTCGGAGTGCCACAAGCAGAGCGGTAGCACCAAGACATTGAAGATAACAAGGCTACCGAAGGTGTTGATCATACATTTGGAGCGCTTCAAGTACAACATGAGGAAGAATGCCTTTGAAAAGAACAACACGGTTGTGCAGATATCACAGGTGTTGCAAATGAGCAAGTATTGGCCCAAGCCCACCAGCGCCGAAGAACGCACCAAGTTGAGCCAGCTGCCTCCGAGAGGCCAGAACGAGCGCTGTTCCTGGGACTACCAGCTGAGGGGGATTGTAAGACACTTTGGCGGACTACAGAGCGGCCACTACATCGCGGATGTGCTCAAACGCGAGGACCAGTGGATCAGGTTTGACGACGACACATTCAGTTCCATCAAGAGCGTAGGCAAGGAAAAGGACGGTAGTGAGTATGTGCTATTTTACGAATTGAATACTGAATAGAACGATGCTTTGATATCTCGTATAGAACCTCTTGTAACCGCTTCTTACCCGTTTTTGCTGTGCGTCTTTTTCGTTCCATGCAGAAAACCGTTTTGAAATTTTGAGGACGCGCGGTGGTGCGGTGTCGGGGGTATGTTATTTCACAGTCACGCAGGGCGCTGATTGGCTGGTGTTCTCGGAGAAAACGACGCAGAGAAATCAGATAACACAACGAAAAATAAATAATAATAGATTAGCTATTTTAGACACATGTCCCTTTTACTGAAATTTTTAGGTTAGTTATTACCTAATAGAGCCTTAATAGCTAAAGTTTGAAAGGGAAAGCCAAATCAGAGACCACCACAGGTTTGGTATTTGTTTTTTTTTTTTCTTAAATATAATATTGGATTGTTACTAGTAACTCCAATCTAGACGTTTTTTACCCTTTTTCTGTTTTAATATTGACTGATTAGCAAATCAGAGGTATCAAAACTGATAGTAATATAAATTATTGAATTTGTTTTTAATAACTTATATCTAAATTGTTTGGTTAGCTTTGTCTGATACTTATTTTTCATTCATTAAGTTGATTTGATAAACTGAATCTCTAACTTTTTTTTGTTCTTTTCCCCCTTTTTGAAATTGGTGTTAATTTATTTAATAAGGAACTCGAGTTTATTTACTTCAACATAGACGGATATCTCTCCACATTTCAATTCACAAAGGAAAACAATAAAAAAGAAAAACAATAAAAAACAACACACACACCCCCTCAAAGACCTAAAAAGACAACCTTTTAGAATTTAGATTAAAGCAACTAGAGTTTAATACTACCCACTGTTACATTTTAATCATTTTGCCTGTTTATAAACTATCATTTTTGTTTATTTTTTCAGTCGTCGTACAATTCGTTTATCATGGCTAAATCTCAAACTGATAGTATAAATTCTCCAGATGAATTTTCTGACAACAATAGATTGCATATGGAATCTCAACCAACTTCTCCCGAAGTTGAAGATCAAAGATTAACGACTCCGTCTTCGATCGTTTCCACTGCTGCAACTTCAATCAATGAATTTCAGAAGAAGCCTTCCTCTAATTCTTTGAATCTGATGAATTCAACAAACGCTAACATAACTGGAATCGATGTTGATTTGGATCTTGCAGTAACAAACTCAATCACTGTGAAGGACGAAAAGCTGACTCAACCACCTAAGAAAAAGGAAAAGAAAGAGAAGAAGGAAAAATCAAAACCAATTAACTTTGCAAATGGTATTTCAACTTCCGTTCCTTTAACTGGTGAAAGGCCAAAGCCAACTGGTGATAAACCTTCAATGGATGATGATGTATTACTAGCTATTTTCATCATTTTATTTGAAAATGATGCGAACTCCGAAGGTATGACTGTCAAACAAATATGTGATATCCTAGTTGAAAAACATCCTGAAATGTCAAAGATTTCTTCTAAAACATCAAATCTAGTATCTGCTAAATTGAATGCTTATGTAAAAAAGGTTGAAAAGGGTGAAAAGTCTATCCATTATTCACTTTCAAGAGACTGGGCAGATTCGTCCCCTAAAAGAATGGTTTACGTCTACAGAGGTGTTTTGGCTCCCGAATATCCTGAATACGTTCGTCGTGTCATTGAGAAACATAGATTATTAGAGTTGAGCAAAAAGGCTTCTTCCCCTAATATATCTGAAGGAAGTAATGGCAATCCAAACAATGAACCTTCTCAAGCTATTGACAGTTTAGAGTCTTCAACTTCTCCTTCAGTAGGTGTTTCCCCTTCAGGTTTACATCTGCATCAGAAATCGCCGTTTGGTGATTCCTTAGATTTTAGAATTCCTCAATTATCTGTTCCATATTCTGTTGCCCCGGTAACTGCTTCACTTAATAGAGATTATGGTTTCAATAAATATGACTTCAATTCTTCAAAAGGTCATCAATATTTAACTGTTGTGCGCAATCATGATTACGACGACGTTGATGATAATGAAGACGGTGATAGTGAAAACAATAGCGATAGTGCTTTGAGACCCGGATTTGATGATGATGACGATAACGAAAACGATGATGATGACGATCTTGATGATGTTGATACTGGTATCTATAAGAACCACGGCTATAGTAGAAGAGGATCGGAAATTGTTACAGAAAAGATCCCATCTGGTATTGGTAAGAGATCAAAATCGATGTCATTCATCCACAAAAGACCAAAAACAACCCACCTAACAACTGCTGCTGCAACTCCTAGAATCCCACGTAAGAAATCAATTGCTAATTCTGCTACTGCTGCAAATGCTGTTGCTGCCCTTCGTGCTGCTGCCCTTAATACATTCAATAGTTCAATGAATGATTCCGTTAATTCCATTACAACTTCAATAATGTCGGATACTTCAGTTGAACCATCAATAAGTGTTCGGTGGTTAGAAACAGTTCGTTCGGGTTTTTTTAATCAAGATATTGAAAGTCCAGAAAATGTGTCCCTAGCGGAACTAGAAACAATGTTCACTTAGAAAGATGTTTTTATGATTTCTCTTTCTTTCTTCTCTAATGTTATCTTTATTTTTTTGTTTTTTTCAGAAACTATTTTCTTTGCTTTTTAGATGTTGAACTTAAGGCTGGTTATCTTAAAGTTGTGGCTTCTCTAATAAAGGAGTTCTAAAATGTGAAAATAGTTGGAAATTGAAGAATTCACCTTCTATTTCCTTTTTTTTTGGTTAAATGGTTAAATTAAAGCTTTTTTTTACAAATTATAGGATAATTTTCATTTTATTATTCCATTCTCTTACTATTTTGGCTGTGGGTTAGTGGAAGTTATTACTCATTTAATACTTTCGAAAACCTATCTGAAATCTTATTTTTTGCTGCTTTTCAATTAAAACAGGTTTTTTCCTGTTTTGTATTCTCTATGTTTCAAATATATTGTAAAATATCAAAATAAAAAGTTCACTTCCGTTTTCTTTCTTTTACTCTATATTTTACCTTTTTTTAATTTTTTTTTTAAGAATTTAATGATAATGACATTCTTTTCATTTTATGTATATCACACATTAAAAAATAATTAACCTAATCCTTAAACAAACTTTGCAATTCCTCCAATCTTCTTTTACGTCTTTCTTCGTCGTTCAAAGTTAAAGCTTCGCCTAGTTGATTTTTTCTTTTCTGAATAACCAACATCCTTTCTTCAATACTTTCTTCCATTATAAATCTGATAACTTTAACATTTTTTGTTTGTCCAACTCTATGAATTCTATCTATTGCTTGGTGTTCAATTGCATTATTCCAATGTGGATCCATCAAAAATGCTCTAGAAGCAATTGTGAGGTTCAAACCAACACCACCTGCTTTCAAACTTAACAACAGTATTTTTAGTTTCTTATCATTATTCTTATTTTCAAATTTACTCAGTGCCTCTTGTCTTTGATCTAGAGTCAACCGTCCATCAAATTTGATAGTTTCAAATTCTCCTTCATACTTTTCTAATTCTTTGTAAATAATGTCAAGAAAGCTAGTGAACTGAGAAAAAACAATGATATGCTCCCCAGGGCTTTCAATTTTTATTCTTTCAAGATGACATAACAATGCGTTTATTTTGCTGGATTGCCCATAAGAATCAAATGGTCGTATAATATATTCTCTAGTTGAACTATCTATCGAAACTTGAGTCAATGATGAAACTTGTTCTCTATTTGTTAATCGCAGTGGAACAGTTCTAATTAGCCTATTTTTGTTGATCTGAAACCGACACATTGGACAAAAGGCCTCTTCTATCTCCAATGTTTGACACCCTTTGTTGTCTCCTTCTTCCTCACTTTCTCTTTCTGATTTATTATGAAGCTTTTGATAATCGAAATGCTCTATCAGACAACTCCTGCAAAAACAATGTTTGCACTCTGTTATTACACAGGTTTCCAATTCAATTGGATCTGTACAAATAGAACACTCAACTTTATCAAAATTTGGATATAACTCATAAATTTCTTTCTTTATCTTGCTCAACTCCTCTATTGTGAACCTTTGCTGTTCTTCATTTTCTTCAATGAAATTAACAACTGCAAGCATCTCGTCATCAACCCTAGTAGAAAACTTCTTTTGTTCATTCTTTTGATCAAAATCTCCATTTAGTGTAACTGAATCTTCATCATTATCTTTATTTTTTATTAAATCAATATTACAACAGACTTGTCTTAATCGAAGCAATTGCGTCAAAATGGTTGAGTAATTTTTGAATACTAGCCCACTTTTAAAATTCTCGTTAAAAGAATTAACTGCTTTTTGTTTCAACCATTGGTAAATAGCCTCTTCTTTCCTGTTGAATTTTAGTTTTTCAATGGTAACTTCTTTTGATGGTAAAGTAACCAAGTATTTCCCTTTTTGATCTTTTTGATTCTTTGTTCTTCTCAATAATAACGGATCCAATATTGACTTCAATAAATTCATTGCTGTCCCGATGTCTTTTCCTGTATCAAATGGTAGTGAAATGCACTGTTTCCATAATGAGTAATTGCTCCATGGTTGCAAATTCAAGAAATGGATTAATGAATACAAATCCTCTAATCTATTTATAATAGGTGTACCTGTTAAAACCCATTTCCTATTGGAGTCTATAGAATAAATAGCTTTTGCTGTCTTGGTTGCTTTATTCCTAATGTTATGTCCTTCATCCAAAATAACTCTTAGAAATTTCACGGAATAAATACCACTTAATTTATTGGACAATGATGCTTTTGACCACTCACTTTGTATCATTCCATAAGTTGTTAATACAATTGTCGGTGGCTTAGGTCCCAATAATAAATTCTTTAAATCGGTGGATGATTCTGACCCATAGTAGATATGACATGAATATTCTGTATTTTTCATGCATTTTTTGAACTCATTTTCCCATTGTATCAACAAAGCCATAGGAACAACAATCAAAGTTGTTCCATATGCATAATTTTTCATTGTTGAAGGATCATAATGCAAGTCTTTTGAATTCGAAAAAATCAGCGATAGCGTGGTTATTGTCTTACCAAGCCCCATTTCATCTGCCAAAATGCCTCCGTTACAGCTGGACTTTATCATGGGTTTCACTAATGAGCATGACCCATCATATAAATTTAAGTAAAATTCATCATTATCGATAAATGCTGTAAAATTACTCTCAATTCTTTCCGGAATGTTGGGCCATTTGTACTCCCTCCAAAGTGGATTCATTGATTTTTCTATTATTCTCAATTGTTCAACTATATCTGTTTTTGATTTTTCATCAACTTGTGGATTGTTTAATCCCACCAAATCAAATTCTTTTTCTCGTTGTAACATCCAGCTCAATCCTTGTCTTTGATATGGTCTCAATTCAATATTGAAGTTAGGAGGATAGCTTTCTGGTAATGAGGTTTGCAAAAAGTTCGACTCACTGCTTTTATACAAATCTTTAACTTGATTCATAGTTAGCTTCTTACCGGTGTCATCAAGTTCATCTTCCTGATCCTCCTTGAAATCAGAGACTGCTTCATCACCAGAAAACTTTTCTTGAATTTCTAAATCAAAAGATTGATCACTGTTATTTGCATCATTGACTTCTCTCGTTGCTTCCCTAGTAGCGATTCTTAAATCTAAATTCTCGAAGAGGCGTAACATGGAACTTTTGATTCTTGTCTCAGGCTCAATATCACCATTGGCTTTTTGAGAAATTTTCAACTTGTTAACATCAAAGCTTGACTTTTCGTAGTTAGCGCCTTGCTCTTCAGTAGAGTTAATTTCAACGCTTCTTCTAAAAGCTTTTTCTCCAATGAAACAATCTACTCTGATAACAAAAGTGTCACCAGTGCCCAGTCGCTCTCCTTCAACATAAAATAGCTTACACCTAAACTCTACAATGCCCTTCTCGATTAACGGTCCTATAAATTCGGCCGCATCTTCTGATAATCTTCCTAGTTCTCTTTTGTTTAGAGTTTCAGATGGTACATGATGAATGTAAACTGCTTTAGAAGTGGCTCTATGATCCGGTTTTGATAAAACTAAAGTGTTATTTGCGTATATGGATCTCAGTGACAACACCATTCTAGTACACCAACAGGATATGTTAAAGGTACCAATATATCGAATCCATTCATTTTTCCTTTCTGCTTGGGAATCTATCTCTGGCGAAGGCGCTTTTGTATTAGATGAAATGATAGTAGTTTTCCTTTTTTTATAGGAAGGTTTCTCATAAACAGATGAAACGGGAGGTGAACCTCTAATTTTGGCATTTTTTATACTCCCAACACCTTCCCATGGGCCTCCTAAGGTCTTCTGATTCTTTTCTAGTCCTCTTCTTGTCTTTTTCACTGAAAAGTATTTGGAGACTATATCATTTGGTTGTGGATTTTGATAGTAATCTGGCCTATCTAGGTACGCATTTGTGGCATCATCTAGCATTTTTGATGAATTTTGAAAGTCTCTGTATAGTAGATCGATTGACTCGGAAGAAATGGTATCGAAAACACGCTTTATATTGTATGTAAACTGATTGTATGGATCTAAATTTTTCACATTTTCTTCTTCTTTGATATCTTCATTGACATTGTCAATAATACCAGTGGGTAGGCATGGATCGAAAAAGCGGTTTGACGACATGAACACCGGATTACTACACTTTCACGTCTTTTTAAATGCCACTTTATCACTTAAGATATTGCAAAATCTAGTGTCAAATATTTTTGTGCTTGAGTTTACGCGTAAGCTTCTTTGCTCATGATGCCAACTCACTTCGCTAATAGAGGACGTAGAATGCGTCGTTTAGTATTCTCGCACCAGCATGTGTCACATTGTTGTTCACTAACCACTTCCGGAGCTTCTGCCTATCTAGAACTAAAGTGTAAGAGTCTTTGGGATCTTTCAAAAGCACATAATAGTCTTTTGTTTTGTATTCATTTGAAAAGAAGTCCATGTAAGGTTCTTTTGCACCTGCTTCATAAAGTACTCCCATAAAATCTAAAGCAAGTAAGATATCATTTGCTCTAAAGAATGTAGTTTTGCTGATAACCTCGAGGGAGATTTGTTTGTCTGTGTTGAATTTGCCATATGTAAATTCCCAGCAAATTCGCCTGCACCAATACTGTAGATATGAAAGCTTACCAAATTTAGACAGCGGTCTCTCTGGTCCGCTGACTTGTCTTTCGTATTCAGACAACTTATACGAAAACTCTATAAGTTTCGTTCCTGTTCGTTGCTGCTGATAGCAGGGGAATACACAGATGCAACTAAGGTTATTGGATTCCCAAGACGTTAATTCTCTTGAATAAAATCCCACTGGTGTTTCTATGCCATCTAAGACTGAGTAAGCAACATAGAAGTCGTACTGGTTCAAATAATACAAGACTGACTTGTTGTCAAGAAAAAACTTTGCCAATAAACACAGGTTTTGGCAAAACAATGGATATTTCAGACCTCTCACCTTCCTTATAATAAAGTGATTACCATTATCTAAATACTGGACTTTCCCCGGAAGCTCTTTTTTGAATTTGCAGTGAATCAAATGGCCCTCCATTTCCCCATCAACGTCTGTGTGTTTAAAACAATAAGGACAAACGTGCAGCACCGCAAGCCAAATAGATTCCTGAGTTGTAACAGGCTTCTGTGCCGTCCTCCCAGGCCTCAGAGCATTAACATTACTGCTCTTGAATGCTAGCTGGTGTGTTGCACCATTATCGGACGTTACAAAGAGAGCAGAATTCCCAAACCACGTGTCAAATTCATAGCGTCCAAGTTTGATCCTGGTAACATTTCTGAACTTTAGTGACCCATAGTCGTCCTCATCTGCCATCCTTGCGCCAGCTGACACCGTTAGCTCTTGATCTGATGAAATCAAACTCTGACAAAGACAGGTGGTTTCCAGGCTGTGCAACCAGAATAAATTTTTTTTTTATATTTTCAGGTCTTTAAGAAAGAAAATACTTCATTATTATTTGGAGATAGTGATTACTAGAGTAGTTGAGGAGAGATGGCGAAAAAGAACACCAAGATAGACAAGTTTTATACAGGAGATAAACCTGAGCAGCCTAAAAAAAGCATTTTGGAAGGCGTGCTCCCAATGCCAGTGAAATCAGAGGAAAATACCATGGAAGTGATTGAAAAGGAAAAAAGTAAGAAGAAGAGAAAGTTGAAAGAGATAATGATGGAGCAGAGAGTTGAAAAGCTAAATAAACAGAAGAAAAAGAGATTGGATAAGTATATTGAACATCAACTGAAACGAGAGGAAAAGGAAATTCTTTTACAAAAGTTGAAGGAAACTAGAATTGATACCAGTATTCTCAGATCTTCTAAATTGATTGGTGTTGGTGACAAAAAGACCAAGAGAGAAAGAATTGTCGACGCAATGGAGCAAGAAAGAAAGGGTAAGGGTAACGAATTTACTAGGGGTCTTCTTTATGAAGAAAGAGAAGTCAAAGAAGAAGATAGTGAAGAAGAGAAGAAAGCCAAATACGACTCTGACAGTGGCTCTGACTTGTTTGAAGATGAGGATGAAGATGAATTCAAAGATACAAAGGATGTTGGAACAGGCTTTATTGATTATAGGCCCGTACAAACACAAAGCACAGGAGAAATAACAACAAGCACTGGATTCGGATTTGGGTTTGCCAACATTCAGAAAAGTACTAAAAAAAGGAAAGCTAAAAACTACTCTTGGAGACAAAAGATTGAACAAGACGAGAAGAAGAGAGCTGACAAGGAGGAAGAAATGGATTTTGTAGATAGTGACAGTGATGACAATAAAAGTAACTACAGCTCTGACGAAGAAGTTTTGGCAGAAAACCAATATAGTGCCGATGAGCAAGAGACTAAGATTAATGGAAAGATTAGCAAGAGAGACATGGACTGTGAGGAAGAGGAAGAGGAAGAGGAAGAGGAAGAGGAAGAGGAAGAGGAAGAGGAAGAGGAGATTGAAGAGGAGGATGAAGAGGAGGATGATGACGATGACGATGATGATGATGATGATGATGATGATGATGATGAGGATGATGATGAGGATGATGCTGATGATGATGATGAAGCTGAAGTTAACATCAAAAAAGAGCACACTAAAAAAGCACTTGACTTTAAATCTTGGGCCGAAGAACAAGTTCGTAAAATGGAAGGACGTGAAAAGACTGAAATCCTAACAGCTCCTCAAATGGACTATACGCCAATAGTGAGAAAAGAAGATCTTGATGACGGTTTAAAAGAAGATATCATCCCAATTGATGAACAATTGCATCGTAAAATTACAACTGTTACCATTCAAAGATCTTATGAGATTCAGAGTGTGAGAGAAAAACTACCTGTTTATGCTGAAGAACATCGTATCATGGAAGCAATTCACCATAACGATTGTGTTATTATTTGTGGTGAAACAGGTTCAGGAAAGACCACACAAGTTCCTCAATTTCTTTTCGAATCAGGTTTCGGTGTTGCAAATTCTGAGACCCCAGGTATGATTGGCGTGACACAACCTAGAAGAGTTGCGGCGGTTTCTATGGCTAAAAGAGTAGGAAACGAGCTTGGTAATTATGGTGATCGGGTGGGCTACCAAATTAGATTTGATGCTACTGTGGATAATTCTACTGCTCTAAAGTTCATGACAGATGGTGTCTTATTAAGGGAAATGATGAATGATTTCTTGTTGATGAAATATTCGGCATTGATTATTGATGAAGCCCATGAACGTAATGTTAATACTGATATTTTGATTGGTATGCTTAGTAGGGTGTTGAAATTAAGAAGACAATACGCTGAAAATGAGCCAAAAAGATACTATCCATTAAAATTAATTATAATGAGTGCAACTTTACGTGTCAGCGATTTTAGTGAAAATCCTGTTTTATTTGATGTTCCACCTCCAATTTTGAAAGTTGACGCTAGACAGTTCCCCGTCTCAGTTCATTTTAACAAACGTACGGCTTTTAATTACAGTGAAGAAGCATTTAGAAAGACATGTAAAATTCACAAAAGGTTGCCAAAAGGTGCAATTTTGATTTTCATGACTGGTAAAGCAGAAATTGTTGCGATGGTCAAAAGGC
Organism: Saturnispora gosingensis; assembly: GCA_030570395.1. Taxonomy (NCBI): domain Eukaryota; kingdom Fungi; phylum Ascomycota; class Pichiomycetes; order Pichiales; family Pichiaceae; genus Saturnispora; species Saturnispora gosingensis. The sequence continues at coordinate 857,847 of JAJLVU010000004.1, forward strand.
TAAGAAAAGAGTTTCCATTGAATAAAAAGAAAAACCAAAATTACATTGAGCAAGAAGACTTGAATGATTTAGTTGACGTAAAAATAAATGGAGATAATGCAGACGTTGAAGCAGAAGAAATTGATTTTGAAGTTGGGGAATTAGAGATAAATGAAGAAGATGACGAGTACAAAGAAACCGAAGGTGAAGAAGAAGAGGAAGAAGGATTTGATGAAGAACTTGATGCAGATCAAACTGACAATGATCCATTGTATGTTTTACCCCTTTATTCTTTACTTCCAACTTCAGAACAAATGAAAATTTTCCAAGAGCCACCTAGGGGGGCACGTCTTTGTGTTGTTGCTACCAATGTTGCCGAAACATCTCTTACTATACCGAATGTTCGTTACGTTGTTGATTGTGGTCGTGCAAAGGAAAGGAAATACAATGAAGAAACAGGTGTTCAATCTTTTGAAATTGATTGGATCTCAAAGGCATCCGCAGATCAGAGATCTGGTAGAGCTGGTAGAACTGGACCAGGTCACACTTATAGACTTTATTCATCAGCAGTTTATGAATCTGACTTCTCACAATTCTCCAAACCTGAAATATTGAGAATGCCTGTTGAAGGTGTGGTTCTAAACATGAAATCGATGGGTATTCACACAATATCGAACTTTCCATTCCCCTCTCCACCTGACAGAAAATCTTTACAAAAAGCAGAGAAGTTATTGAAATATCTAGGTGCTCTTGATAAAGAAAAATCGGCCATCACAGATATAGGTAAAAAAATGAGTTTGTTCCCATTGTCACCAAGATTTTCGAAAATGTTGCTGATTGCAAACCAGCAAGGATGTTTGCCCTACATTATTGCACTAGTATCTGGTTTATCTGTGGGTGATCCATTTTTAACTGAATTCGATGTTGGCATCCAGGTACATGATATCAAAAAGAACATTGAAGACACCAACAAAAATGAGGACGACGATGAGGAAAATACAAATGGTCGTTCTGATTCAAACAACATACAACCACGAGAAACACAGCAGGAGCTAGAAGCAAAGAGGCAACTAAGAACAAAATACAATAAATCGAAAATGATGTTTACAAGGCTAGATCAAAAAAGCGACTGTCTAAAACTATTGTCTGCGATTTGTGCATCTGATCATATCTCTAATGCGAAAAAGGCAGTTTTTTTCAAAGACCATTTTTTGAGAGAGAAGCAAATGAACGAAATTACAAAGCTAAGAAAGCAATTGACGTATATCGTCAATGTGAACACCACTAAGGATTCCATTGCAGTTTCAGCAAATGTCTCAGATGCAGATATGAAACTTGGAAAGCCAACTAAAAAACAAATCCAAGCAATCAAACAGATGGTGGCAGTTGGGTTCATTGATCAAATTGCTGTTAGAGTTGATGTTATTGACAAGGAGTTCAAATTGACCAACAAGATGAAGGTTATGAACATCCCTTATATAACAGCAGCACCCTCCATTGATGGGCCCCTGGAAAATGCTGAAGAAGGATATGTATATCTCCATCCAAGTAGCACCTTGGCCGATTGCGGAGAACCTCCAGAATTCTTGGTCTACCTTTCAGTGAACAAAGGAGCTGGTAAAAATCTCAAACTCAAACCATTAAATGATATCAGTCCAAAGGCCCTTGCAAATGTTTGCAAGAATTCAGCTTTGCTAACTTACTCCAAACCACTTGGTCACCCCTATGGACCAAAGATGATCTCTTCAGAAGAAAGAGAGTGCTATGTCATTGCGCAATATGGTGCCGAATTGAGAGCAGGTAGCGGTGGGTGGTCATTGGGACCGCAAAAGGTTATCCAGAAGAAAATCAAAGGCGTTTGGGAGGTTGTTTAGTTGTCTTTGTTTACTTCCACTATATAGAACAGTAATAAGTGTATATCTTTTTTCGTATCATATGCAATGCTGAGCGTATGAGCGTCTTTTGTTTTAATAAAGGTAGAATTTTTTTTTTTAAAGCGCTGAGTTTGAAAGTTAGCTTTTAAGAACATAACATCAACAATCAAAAAAAAAAACAGTGACAATGAATGAAAAGGTTAGAAAATCGTTGGATGGCTTCTTTGATATACTAGAGGTGCAAGATCCATGTGATATTTTGAATATTGAAATTCCTTCGCATTCGGTATTCATAGAGCCATTGGCAAATAAGATCGCTTATTCGTTTCTCACTTTCATAGATACCAACAAGGAAGAAAGGTATGAGCGCAGCAGTTTGCAGAACGAAAGAGGAAAATACACTACCATTTACGATTTGTTTCATGATATCAAAGTTTCTTGCTTGGTAAAAATTCAAGAGGTGGAAAATAATGCAGATTTATATAACAAGGTTGATACGTTTTATAAGGTTAGTGTTGAAATGTTGCTGAGAGAGGCAATCAGTTTAGGAGTGTCATTGAAGCAGGACAGGGAGCTAGTTGCCGCAGGTTTAGAGTCTGTGGAAGCAGATGAAGTAGAAAACTCGTGTGTAGAATTGGAGGATCGCTTAGCAAACGAGTTTGATATGATCACTTCAGTGTTCTATAATGCAACAGGACAAGCCCTTTCCATTTTCACGGGCCCTAATATGCCCTTTTTCACTTCGCTGAATAAGAAAAAGTCAGAACTTGATGATCGTGAGCCAGTGTTAGATCCTTCTTTGGGGATGAATATTATTAACGTTATTCCAAATCAGTATACCAAGTCTAATGAAGTGATGGGCAAATTATCATTCAGTGAATCGAAGCTACCGTCACACATGAAAAAATGTCTCGATAATTACATCCATCCAAACTGGTTAAGGTTAATGGATTCTCAATGGCTGAAACATGGAAAGGGTATCAATTCACTCCTATTTTCATTTGCGCCTACACATGACGAATCAAATTCTGTTATATATAACGATTGGAGAGGCTGTCTTTGGGCTCAACAAGTCGGGTTTGAAAAACTTGTTCAGCTTAAAGAGCAGTATAATGCTTCGGTGAAAAAAGAGGGAAAAGAAGTCAAGACTAATTCAAATGAAAATAAAGTTGTAAATCTTGAAGGGAAAGAAGAGACTGATAAAAGTGAAATAAAAGATCAAGATGATCAGAAAGACGATCTAGAGGAGGGTCTGCACTATGATAAAGAAGAAGAAGAGAATGAATCATTAAACAATCTTGCTGCTGATATAAGTTACAACCCGCTCGATAAAATAGATATTAAAAAGTTGTTTACTTTCAATTCAAGGAATAATGCCACCGAGGATGATGTCGAAGCTGTCAGGGCAAACGAGTCACAAAAGACAATTTCAAAATTATTATTAGAGTTGTCAGAGCTTCGTCAAGCACGTCTTTGTAAAAAATCAAAAAAGACTGCCATCAACAGTGATAGGATCAATAAACCAAGTCACAAGGAAGTTGAAACTTATCAACGCATAAGAAGACTAATTACAGGGTTGATTCAGCACAAGGACATCAAGCCAAGCGAATTAGACCTCGAAGTTGATTCAAGACTACCAGTTTTGCAAAATGAATATTGCGGTACGCTACCAGCAAATCACATGAATGCTACTATTGAAAAAAGTAACAACAAATATCTTGTGGGTAGAACAAAGAGGTGGTAGATTAGCGGGACTGTATAAACTTTTAAACCTCTTAAGGTTGAAAATATTTTGTTGGTAATTCAAATAAATGGCTACTTAAATTAATGGTATATAGCGTCCTATTTCTGATGTTCGTAAAAGATCCAGTTACCAAAAGTGAAATCAAATGCGCTTTCATTACTTATCGACGTCGTAATTATCTCTTGTTCTTTTTCGAGTAGTATGTTTCCAATAAATAACCCATCGCTATAAAACAATGGCAATGTATAAGTAAAGGAATCGCTTTTGCTAACTGCATTCTTTGAAAAAGGATCCAAAAACTTGTCATTGTCAATTAATCTTTTGAATCCTACGGTAATTTCATGAAGTAAATCGGATAAATAACTTTCTAGATCAACGTCATTCAAATCATAAAACTTGTTATTCTTTGTCTTATAATTTGATGATAAAATAAGTACTTTTGTGTCTGTTTCAGGTACATTATCTGGTGTTCCCAAAAATAAACCTAATGACAATGGATGAAGAGTATGTCCGCTAAAGTCAAATGGTAAGGTATAGCCTTCGTATAACGAATTTTCAGCTAAACTACATTCAATTAAAGTTTGCACCAATGAGTAACTTTGAGTCCAAGCAGCTTTCCCGAGGGCCAAATCATCATTCAACAGAGAGGAAGAACAAAACCAATCACTTTCGACTCTCGCAATGTAATCACATGTTCTCCATTCATCTACACTTGCCAAAACTGGTTTTTTTGCCTCTGGATTGCAAATATAATGCATCGTCGTTGTTCTGGGTAGTCCTGTTAAATCACAAACTTTACCGTTGCCAAGTTTTTGAGTAACATACCTTAGGCCATTACCTTCCGAAGAAAACTCAAAACGGGACTCATGATAGTCTGGTGCAGAATCAATGTTCGATCCTTCTGCACTATTTACCATTGCAAAGAGGGAATATCTGAGGGTGACTTCTTCTCCTTTGTAATATTGCAAAAGACGATTGTTAAAGTTTAAAGTATAACCCCATAAGCCCTTTTCCACTTTCACAAAAGTTCCTCTATAACGATCATTGAACCTTCTAATTAACTCTATTGCTTCTGTTTTCTGCATCTCTTGCTCATATTGATCTAAACCAACATCCCTCTGTAGGCTTTCTTCATCTGAAGTGTCGCGTTTAGGAGGAATTATGCACTCATAGCCTGCCACGCTGTAAACTTCGCCCTCGACGTCGTGCACCTCGTCTTTCTTCTGTGTGTATTTAACTTTATACTTTGCTCCATCTTCGTTGACTGAGGCTTCAATTGATTGTAAACATGCTAGGATGCAAAACAACCATGAAAGCCACAACGCCATTGTGGTATAAAAGCAGAGTGTTGCCTCGATTTTCCAACTCCAGATTGATTACTAATTTACCTTTACGTAAAAAAACAATGTCTACACACATCCCAAGCAAGCAAAGCATTATCTATTTCGAAGAGAACGGTGGTATTGATAAGCTCAAGTATTCCGAAGAATGGCCAACACCAATTGATCAAATTGGCAGTAACGATGTTATCATCAAAAATAGATATGCTGGTATCAACTTCATTGAGGTTTACTTTAGAAAGGGTATTTATTCGAGTGAGAAGCCCTACTTGCCAGGAAGAGAAGCAAGTGGAGAGGTTGTTGCGGTAGGCAGTGGAATCGATGAATCAAAATTCAAAGTTGGTGACAAGGTTGCATATTTGTCCCCAAGAACTTTTGCTCAATATACTAAAGTTGATACGACTACAACAAAAATCCTAAACATTGGTTCTGAAGCTAGCGATGAAGAACTGAAATTGTATGCTGCTTCGCTTTTGCAAGGTTTGACCGCATTGACTTTCATTCATGAAGCATATGAAGTCAAAAAGGATGATTTTATTTATGTTACAGCTGCAGCAGGAGGAGTTGGATTGATTTTGAACCAACTGCTAGGCAAAATCGTTGGTGCACATGTTATTGCAGTGGCAAGTAGCGACGAAAAGTTGCAATTAGCAAAGGATAATGGGGCCGAGTACTTACTGAACTCTTCAAAGCTATCGTATGATGAAATTCGTGACGAGGTTTTAAAAATCACTAATGGTGAAGGAGTTGCTGCCGCTTTTGATTCTATTGGTAATGATACCTTTGAATCTACTCTTGCAATCATCAAACGTAAGGGAACGTTTGTCTCTTATGGAAATGCATCAGGACCAGTTCCGCCATTGAGTATTAACAGACTATCGCCGAAAAATATCAAGTTGCTCAGGCCGCAATTATATGGTTACATCTCAGGAGCTGGAGAATTCGAACTTTACACTAAGAAGTTATTTGAACTAATAAAGTCTGGTCAGTTGAACATTAAAATTCATAAAGTTTATCCACTAAAAGATTATCCTAAAGCCACAAGCGATTTGGAGGCTAGAACTACAACTGGGAAATTAGTATTGGCAATTCCTTAAGTATTAGCGTTTTTTAGTTACATAGTTACTTTCGAACCGGAGTTTTTCAATAGCTTTAACCGTTAAGTTATTTGTAGTTTTTTGGCGCCAAAATTTTTGGCCTTGTGTGGTTTTCACTAATTTATTTTTAGTATTTAGCTGTTGTCGACATTTAAATCTTAACGAAATTTTGTGCTGATTCCGATATTATGACACAAAGATACATTAATAATTAAAAAGGAATTGAGTAATTTTACAGTCAAAATGTGTCGAAGATAAATAATTATACATTGATGAAATCTATGCACATCATAATATTAACTGAGCATAATACATGCATATTTACAATAAGATGTTAAAGAGATTTGGTAGAAATGGGCGTAAGACGTAAACGCAAACATTATTCACAAATGAACCGTAATGCGTCGGTAATACAAACAATACCGAAGTCGATCGAGACTTTCAGTATTACTAATCAATAAACTAATTACGAAACTAATCCTTAATCCGAAATAATATAAATAGTCAACATATTTGACTTTTTATATTTAATTTATACCTAATTTATAATTAACGGTTTGAGTAATAAACTCTGGATTTATCAATTTAATGTTGATGCATAAACTACAACTTACATATTGCTAACCTATGATCACTGATATGCAGTACATACTAAGTTAACCATGTAACACTCATAACACGTTAGTGTACATGACAATGGAAAGTTACATGTAAGGTTGAATGTATTAGCACAATACATGCATATTGCATTAATACTTCTAAGCAACAGTATGCTTGAATCCGTTCCGTTGCTATCATTTCTATTGGATTAATTATAACAAATGGGTATTCCTCCGATAGAACAAAAGCTAATCTTAATTTACACTTTATTTATATAATCAACACTTTACTATAAAAGGAACTACTGTTCCTCTTTATTTGATTATCTTTACATTATTTAAATATAAATTAGATATAGGTTTTTATAAAATCGAAACCGTTTGAAAAGCTGTACATTGAAGAGAAATGATTTTATTAAGCTGTAACAGACGTCAGCGAAGCTGAGTGAAAGTTAATTTATTAATGTTCTCTAATAACATCAATAAATGAAATGGTTGCTACATTAAATTGAGAGACAATTTTCAAATGCTCCTTATGCAATTAAACTGCAGAATTCCAATACTAGTAGTTTTTGATAACGTAATAAGAAGTCTGATGCACTATATTTTTAAAGTCTATGCTTTCTAAGAGAAGGTTCTACCTAATGAAGCCTTTATTGAATTTTTACCATATTAATATTTTTTTATAGTGGAAGGAGACGTAAAGTATCTTGTTTATAGACTCTGACTCCAATAAAGTCTGTAACTAGCCGCACGCTAGATATATTCTATAACGTTGCTAGTTTTCAATCGAAGGTCTTGACATTCGACACATGTTAATATAGTGATGTCAATCCTTAAGTTGCCATCAAGTTTATGTCACTTCACATGAAGTATAAAGAGTACTCGAATCGGGAATCAACCACATATTTACATTGGTGATTTTTGAAGGCATAATCGCCGTTAGGCAGTTCATAACCGAGCAAATTCTGTATTAAAAACATAAACTTATGTGCTACAATGCGTTACAAGAGCCAACACAATAAACTCTTCTTGCTACTTACTAACAGGGTTAGATAATATGACTAAAGATGTCCCCAACTTGCGAAATGCATTAATGTCAGACTCGTTAATGCAAATTATATAAAATTGGGATGTTTTTCTGCAGCCGGCCATTTGTGCAGTAATCAGATGGAGCTCTACTGTAGAACCGCTGGTATTCCGGCTGGGTATGTTTTATGTGTAAAGAAAGAAGAAAAAGTTATTGTAAGAGGGAAGATAAAATTTTGCACTTCGAGATCTCAATATGTAAAATCTGCCATCTAAGGGTTTCTTTCAACTTACGAGTGATCTAAGGAAAAAATTGGCTTGAAGATGAAGTTGACATTTGTTACAGGTAATGCAAACAAGTTAAGAGAAGTTGCAGCCATTCTTGCTAGTGGAGAAAGTCTGAATAAGCATGAAATCGTGAATCAAGCGCTTGACCTAGACGAAATTCAAGGATCTATTGAAGAAGTGACTATTCACAAAGCCAAACAGGCTGCCGAGTTAGTTGAAGGTCCAGTTTTTGTTGAAGATACATGCTTAGGGTTTAATGCATTGAATGATTTACCAGGTCCATACATCAAATGGTTTGTCAAAGGTGTTGGTTTAGATGGGTTAGTGAAAATGCTGGACGGATTTGAAGATAAGTCAGCCAAGGCAATTACAACTTTTGGGTTCTGCGAAGGACCAGGCAAAGAAGTGTTGACTTTCCAGGGCATAACAGAAGGTACGATTGTTTCCAGCAGTGGACCAACAGATTTTGGATGGGACTCTATTTTCAAGCCAGATGGATTTGAAACCACATATGCAGAAATGAGGGGTGAGTCAAAAAACGCTATTAGTCAGAGATCAAGAGCATTGGTAAAGTTAAGAGAATATCTCTCACAAAGAGATTAGTTCGATACTGATACTTTAGAGATTTAGAAAAGTATAAAGATATATAGACCATACTAAGTAACCGAGAGAGTTACAGTCAGAATAATAGTAGAAATAATAAAAATAGATAACCATTGAGAGAAAAAACCAATTAGGAAAGTTAAACCAGAACTTTGCTAATTAAGGTAACAAACACCATAAGAAATAATCTAGGAGAATAAAAATTGCAGTTGAGCCCGTTCAATTAGAGCAAATAAGTAAAGGAAAGTGTTTTGACAATATAGCAAACTAGAAGAATCAGTAGGAAAACCAAAGCATAGTAACCCTTTGTGAAGAACTGATAGCCGATTGTATTCTTGATACGCTGAATGTTGTGGCTTTCGATTTCCTTGATACCTTCAGCCACTTGACTGAAAATGTACTTTGACTCTAAAATGATTTCCTCCTTCTCGGACTCTGAGAGGAAGTTTCTTGTTTGCAACTCGTAGTCCCTCTTGTACACAATTCTCAATACCTCCATGTCGTCACAGTCGAATTTGAAGAAGTTTGTACCGCTGGCGACAATTTCGTCGTAGGATTTGCCCTCAACCTGTGGGAAGAGTCTCAGACTTCTGGCCACCTTAGAGCTCATGATACGGCCACCCGCAAAGAGCGCCAAATAGAGCACATGCATGTATGCGAGAAGGAGGTATGGGTGGTCGATGATGCTCTTTCTGATGTGTTCTGTAAACTCAATCTGCTTTGGCAAGATAGGGTGCTCAAACTTTTCTGGCTGGTCGTTATAAAAGAACATCATGTCCTTAAACAGCTTTTCTCTTCTGATCATCTCCGGCTTATAGATGGCCTTAAACATCTCGCTGTATTTGTTGTTTGCGTTCATTTCCCTTGTGAGCGAGTCCTCAATGGCCGAGAATATGTGGTAAAACATCTGGATACCCTGTCTGTACACCTTTGGGTCTCTGATTGCAATGGCAAACTTCAATGTCACCATCTTGTCTACCTGATCGTGCAAGGTTCTTGTTTCCATATTGATTCTGTTAGCTAGTGCACCAACGTCATTCTTAGCTGGAATGATTTCGTGCTGGTTGATTTGTGTTGTTGAGTGAATTGGTGGCGCCATGTTTGTTGTTTGTATAATCAACTTGTGTATGCTGGACTCTGTAAAAGTGGGTATCTTAGCTTTCTTTTATAACTGCGGACTTGTTTGTGTTTGACGTGACGAAAATAGAAGCTCCGTAGTCTGTATTTTGAACTTCAGGCGTTTTCGGTCATCCGATATTTCCGCCAACTTTTGAAAAGCCCTGCAGTCGATCGACGCTTACGTAAAACAAGCTTACGTAAGATTACATAAGCTATTTAGGCACAAGTTGCTGATAACCCCATAGTATGGACGTTGTGCTGAAAAATTTCCCATTTTTTTCCTCAAATCAAAGAGAAAGGTAAAAAGCAAGAGGAATAAATAAGAAGAAGTACAGTTATATATCTGAAATACCTATTGCTTTTCTTTAATCACACAAGACTTTAAAGATAGATAGATTATCAATATATATATATTTATATATAACTCTCAGTAAAGATTCGAAGAAAAATGCAAAGGACAAACATACTCAGGAAGGCATTCTCAACATCTAGACAGGCAAATTCATCACAGATCAATGCATCTATACTACTTTCCAGAATACCAATTGTGACTAGGGATGTGAGTGAATTTGATGAAGCCTTTTATAACTACCAAGAAGAGTTAGAGAGAAGGTTGATGTGGACTTTTCCAAAATGGTATTATTTCAAGAAAGGTACAGTGGCAGAACGTGAATTCACACAAGCGCAAAAGTATCCAGTTCCAAATCACCCAGGCGTGTGGTTTCCAGAGGGCAGACCAGATATCAAGCATGGCAGAGATAGAAGATTCAAGGAAGAAGTTATTTTGCCAAAGAAACACATTGAAGGTGATGAAATTGACCTTGAAGACGTATCCAGACCAATCAAACCAAATTCCAGAATCACAAAGGCAGATGAGACCAATGACCAGTCGTCGCTCGAAAGAAAGCTGTCAAGAACCCTTTACCTGGTAACCAAGAGCACTGCAAACAACGAATGGAAACTTCCTACTTTCAAGGTTGAAACCAACGAAAAGGGGCTACATCAAGTTGCCGAGGATGGATTAAGAACCATTGGTGGTGATAAAATCAACACTTGGTCTGTCTCCAACACTCCAGCTGCTGTTGTCAAATACAATTCTAACAATGAGCTAATCAATGAAAACGAAACCAACGCCGACTCTAAGGAATACGTTGTCAAATCTCACATAGTCGCTGGTAAGTTTGATTTGCAAAAGGATATCAAGGAAGTCTCTGACTTCAAGTGGCTCGTTAAGGAAGAAATCGAAAGTTTGTTTAAAAAGGAATACTATGACCAAATCAGCCCTTTGCTTTCTGACTATTGATAACTTCTTCGGTTGCCAACGACTACAAACTTATTTAGAACTTGTAAATAATTAAGGTATGTATGATCTTATAATTTCCTTTCTCTCGGAGAAACTGAATAGAATCATTTTAAAATGACTTTTAACGGATACTATTTTTACTATTTGATAATAACATTACTAGTAATAGTCAGATATTGGTTTATCAAAATTTACCATCCTGTTTAACACAGCGTTACTTAAAAGTCCCTCATATCCATTTCATTTACACATTTTTATTTCTTTCCTTCCTTTTTTTTCATTAGGCTTGTTCTACCTTATTATCTAGAACCCATGAGTGTAAAACGTGACAAAATGACCCATTCGTCAAACCCGAATGAGGTCAATGATACCATGGTAGCAGACCTTTTGGTTAAATTGGTGGCTGCGGGATTGAAGGAGGCTTCAATGGACTCGCCATCCTTTAGAGCTTCCATGAATCACTCACATTTAAAGGTTATAACCACCGCTAATACTTTAAATCAATTATTAACTGTTTACCAAAATATCAAGAAAGTTGGCTTGCTGGTCAAGGATGCTGAGATGGGATTTCTTCAAGCTTTCAGCCCAATTATTGATGGTTCCGTTAGGTTCATGGACAAAGATTTGACATTCCCATGTCTTGAAAACACATTTAACGGAACAAATATTATTTTATCCAACATAGTGAAGATGCTTAACGTAGATGAATCCAAATTACGATTAATTGAATCTGTTTTAAGTGTTGATGTCCCAAATTACTTACAATTACGAAAAGACTTTGATATAATTCAAACGAAGTATGATTTCATTTTGGCAAAATATCTTCAGCTACCAAAAAACAACCCACCCAGTAAAACAAGGGAAGATGCATTACAGTTATATGAAATTAGAAAACAATACATTCACACTTCTATGACTATTTGGACGACATTGAGAACTTTGGAGTCGAAAGTATCTTTCGCAATAACTGAAGCCACTCAATCATTTTGGAAGCCGTTCATTTCAAATTTCAATAAATTGGATGATATCAATGGTATGCCAAATTTAGCAAATATATGGGGTCTTTCCTCAATTGTCAAGCAAATTGAGAAACTGGACATAGGCACAAATGTTAGAAAACAAAGTAACGAAAGTTTGATTAAGGTTTTAACTGAGTTCAGAAAGATTTCCGAAGAGAACTTGGTTCAATTAGTTTCCCCAAGTTCCGATTTATCCCTCTTTGAGTCAATTACAATCAACCCAAGCGAATTGAAAATTAATGATCCAAATACTCAGAGAGAAAAACATGGTTGGGTTTTTATAAAAAGTGGTAAATTAGACGGTTCAAAAGGTACTCTTTGGATCAAAAGATGGATGTTCATCAAAGGGGAGACATTTGGATTTTTAGCAATTTCTCAAGATGGTCAATATGTTGAGGAAAGTGACAAAATCGGAGTGCTGCTGGTAAATGTTTTTCAATCAACCACAGAAGACAGAAAATTCACAATGGATATTACAGGATCACTAAATCTAACTATTCAGCTTGAAACTTATAACGAACTGAGGAGTTGGCTAACAATGTTCAAATATGTTCAAAATTATTGTCAAAAGAATAAAGTTGCAACTGCTGGTGGTAGATTCGAACCGATTTTAGATACACTAAAAATCAAACCTGTTGTCTCTAAGGACAACGAATTGATTCAAAGTTCGCCTGCTGATCCTACAATTGAGAGAATGAAGCATCTAATGGAACAAAAAATGTCATTACTATCTTATCACTTGAACATTAATGTACCAATTGAAACGAGCGCTACTCTTTATTCGGTATTAAGTAATCTATACATGTCTACAACCTCAACACCTTCCGCATCGAGATCAAACTTTTGGGGTTATGTTAATTGGGGGATTCGTAATGTCATGTCAACAGAACAAAGATACAAAATAGTCAATTTGAAGCTGACAGAAAATCATGAACCACGATCAGTAATCGATTTGAGATATCCTGATTTTTACCCTGATAAACTGAGAGTGATAGATTTAGAAGTAAGAGCTATTTTTGATAGTTATATTACCAGAGATAAATTTGCTTTGATGCAATTCAATGGTTCATGGTCGCCGAATGCCCAACAGACTTTATTCTGTAATATTTATGTTAATACTGATACCTTTTATTGTTACTCAAATAACTGTGGATTGATCTCAATTTTACCACTGAAATTAACAAACTTTCTATATTCAGAAGTTGTGGAAAAACAAGGTTATCAAATATTAAGAACCTTCTTTGTCAGCGGTGTCTCAATTAAAATGAAAATATTTCAGGGTAATGCATATTTAATTAGGGATCAACTTAATTATATATTGAAAAATATGAGATCGGTAAAGCCAGTTGATTTGCAATCAATCATTGAAGAGTTAGATCGTATAGCATTAGTTTACGAAAGGAAAGAAGAAGAAGAGCCAATCAAGTATCTAAAAGAGAAGTGTAACATTGGATCAAAGGTCAATACAATTAATAGTAGTTTTGGCAAAGATGATGTATTAACAGTAGCAAATCCATTTTCTGTTTTGAACAATGAATTAATTGGCGACAGCCAGCCTTCAGATTTTGATTCTGTTAAACAGACAATGGATCTCGTCTGGTCCAAAAAATACAATTTGCCTTCCAAAGCACTATTCCATGTCTTATTTGGTGATGATTCGTACTTATTGCAATGTACATTACCCTTAGCATCCTCAATTTATAATGATGCAACAACAAGACAAAGTATGTGGAGATGCGACTCAAAGCAGAAGTTAACTAGATGTGTTTGGAACTCAGTTTTCAAGATGCCTTGTTCGAAGCAAACTATTGAAAATATGATTAATAATAAATACTATAGTGTTGTTCAAGAAACACCAAATTTGAAGCTAGTTTTTGGTTTTACAAGAAAAATCTCAATGAGATTCATAATCTCTTCAATAGACTCAAAGAGTTGTAGAGTTCTAGTGTATTATTCTATAAACTCAATTGCATCCCCAATCAATTGGTTTCACAAGATTGTTATGCAACAAATTATGATTTTCAGATTGGAAGCGTTAGACAATAAACTAATCGAAGTGGTCAAGAGGTTCAAGACACAAAAGAGAAAAATTGCGTATGCAATAAAGTCATTTGGTGCAATTACAAAATATGATAGTAACAAAGCCACTGAAGATGAACTAAGCTTCAATGACTCAGTTTCTTTTATTCCGCTTCAGCTTTTTTCAATATTCTATTATGAGAAGTTAAACTTCCAAACAAATAAGATTATTCATAAACTTGTAAAAGCTTTTGTTAGATGGATTAAAATTGGCATGGCGTTTATGAATGCTAATGTGGTATTAATCACCATATTAAGTTTTTCTCTAGTGTTGAATGTTATTATGAGCGGAATGACCGGTTACAGCTATTGGAGAGAAAGGAATGTCAAAAATTCTATCAATGACTTTCATCATAGGGGTATCATGGAAAGATCTATCAGCCTGAAAGAAATTGAAGATTTGATTACAGACAATGAAACATATTCGCATATAAATGGAGCTTGCTACTCAGAATTCTTAGATCACAGTGGTTTGAATAAAGTAGGAGGTGAATTAGCCAATACTGAACTAATGTCATTGAGGATTGAAAGAAATCGACTTCTCACTAAGTTGAATCTAATTAATGATGCCGAGCATGTGCACATTGCTAACGAGTGGTTCAAGTTTGTTGTGGGAGAAGTGGGTAAATGTAACCAAGTCAAATCAAAATACCCTGAAACTTTTATGAAAATAGAAAGTTACTGCATTGAATCACAGAAAGAATATGAAATGTTATTATAATTTTACATAAAATACATACTTTTCTTTAGGTTTTGGTAGCTTTTTTCTATAACCCATTTAACGCCAAATTATTAATGATATCGGAGTACATCCATTTTGCTTGAAAGGGGTATTCATTAATGCCCAGAAGAATTTGAAAGTGTTTACCGACTCCAACCCAATTGATCATATCGGCATGATCGATACCTGGTACGTAACCCATCCACTTACCCCAATGAGCACTTTTTAAGCTAATTAAGCCATCATTTGGTCCTTCCTTATCATTCACATAATGCCAAGTTAAAAAAAACATGCTAGAGGGATTTGGAGTAAAGCATGCACCGTAAGAAAAATATTTAACTTTAGGATCATTGAGAACAAACCGATTGAAGGTCTTTGAATATTCAGGAGTAAGTTGGAAAACCGAAGGGAAAAACTTTTGAATAAAGATTTCTGGTACTAATGACAAGGCGAAGTCTGCAGCGGTGGTACCATGATGTGGAGTGGAAAGTGTTGTTAATGAAACAACTTCGTAATCTCCGTTAAGCTCGTCATTGTATTGTGAAATCAAAAATCTTGCATCCAAACCTCCCATGGAATGTGCAATCAAATTTAGTTTTACTCTTTTATCCGCTGGCAAACTGTAGTGCCGGCGTAGATCTGGTATCTGTGACTTGATATAAGTATGTAGGGCCCTTGCCCTTGTGTCAATCGATGCAAAAGGAGGAACTTTTGCAACTAGCACTTGACAATGGTATGATTCCAGGTGAGTTTTTATACCGTTCCAATACTCTACCAGAAACTTTCCATTTTCAGGTATCATAGAAGAGGTCAAAGACTCGGAGTTGTCTTCATCCATCACCTTCTTAAGTGCTTTACCGTGCGGATTGCCCTTTTTGATCTGCTCCATCCAATCTGGCAAGATAAATTTAGGCAGTGAAGCTATTGTAGGAATGTACATGAGGCCATCAAAGCCAGAGAACCCGTGGCAAAGGACAATTGGGTATTTAGGCACTTTTGGCTGAACCTTGGGCTTGGTGCCATAATTTAGTATCACTTTTTCCTCCTGTATTTTAGGTTTTAATATCATTGTAAGCTGCTCTTATAATAGGTATAAAACGACTATGATAGCAAGAGGATTACGTAATATTGCTGAATTGATAAAAATTGAAATTTCTATGAGGGCAACTATGTGAGCTCATCACTACTTTTTTCTTTCTGATAAAGTAACGAAAGAGTGGCAACGACTATTCTGGTATGTGTTTGAGTTACTGGCTATTAAGAGCTAATGAGTTAGTTCTGATATCAAACCTTCTGATGCTCCTAGAAGGATAATCTACACACGTACAAAAATTATGCTCATTTTTACTGATGCCAACCATAGGACAAAGACGCATTGTCAATTGAAACTCGCTGCTTATAATGATGCAACAGTTATGTCATATGTTTGTAGTGTATATAGGTTAGTATCTGCTGCTAAGTCCAGTTTGTACGTTGCACTAAGCGCTATAATGTGAACATCGCTGAGCACCATGTACTTTTACCAGAGAGCCAAATGAAAGAACAAAATTCTTTAGGTGGCCGGCGTACGACAAAAAAGCTTGTCGCGTATTGGGAATATTTTTTCATGTTTGGAGCTGAGCAATATTTAGAGCCAATCAAATGGCGAGCGGTGCATGGGCTGCTTAACCATTGACGTTTGAGTGTTAATCCCTATTGATTTGTCGCGCGCTTTGTGATGGAGGATGGAGGGCAGAAAAGTGAAAATTGTATTCGTCGACTACACACTCTTTTGGAACTCCTTTTAAAGAACATACAACGATGCTTTCTGCAAGATCCATCAGAGCCGCCGCCAAGCACGTCTTGAAGGCTAACGCAACCGCACTTCCAAGAGTCGTCAGACCTTTGGCTGCTAGAACCTACGCTTCCGCCAAGGCAGCTCCAACTGAAGTTTCCTCTATTTTGGAATCCAAGATCAGAGGTGTTTCTGAAGAAGCTAACCTTGATGAAACTGGTAGAGTCTTAGCTGTTGGGTATGTATACTTTTATTTGTGATGGAGGTTTCAAGTTGTGGTCCAATGTGTTTTCAGTGAATTGTCCGATATATTACATGCAATTGAGTGGTTTTTTTTGGCCCCGTTTTTTCCTTTTTCCCTACGGTGAAGATAACATTACTATTGTAAGACTATTGAAGGAGCAATTATCTTCACAGTTGGTTGCAAAGGTTGCAAGTGAACATATTTTTTTCTTTTGAACGTCGAAAATTTTTCCATATCGGTAACACCACCACAATAGAGTACATAATTAGGCACCCTTTGAATATATTACTAACAAATTTTATTTATTTTACAGTGATGGTATTGCCAGAGTTTTTGGTTTGAACAACTGTCAAGCTGAAGAATTAGTTGAATTTGCTTCCGGTGTTAAGGGTATGGCTTTGAACTTGGAACCAGGTCAAGTTGGTATTGTCTTGTTCGGTTCTGACAGAGAAGTCAAGGAAGGTGAAATCGTTAAGAGAACTGGTAAGATTGTTGATGTCCCAGTTGGTCCAGCTATGCTTGGTAGAGTTGTTGACGCTTTAGGTAACCCAATCGATGGTAAGGGTACTATTGAAGCCGTTGCTACTTCCAGAGCTCAATTGAAGGCTCCAGGTATTTTGCCAAGAACCTCCGTTTTCGAACCAATGCAAACTGGTTTAAAGGCTGTTGATGCTTTAGTCCCAGTTGGTAGGGGTCAAAGAGAATTGATTATTGGTGACAGACAAACCGGTAAGACCGCCGTTGCTATTGATACTATCTTGAACCAAAAGAGATGGAACGATGGTGCCGATGAATCCAAGAAATTATACTGTGTTTACGTTGCTGTTGGTCAAAAGAGATCTACTGTTGCTCAATTAGTTCAAACTTTAGAACAACACGATGCTATGAAGTACACTATTATTGTTGCCGCTACTGCTTCTGAAGCTGCTCCATTACAATACTTGGCTCCTTTCACTGCTTGTGCCATTTCTGAATGGTTCAGAGATAACGGTAAACACGCTTTGATTATCTACGATGATTTATCTAAGCAAGCTGTTGCTTACAGACAATTGTCTTTGTTATTGAGAAGACCACCTGGTAGAGAAGCTTACCCTGGTGATGTTTTCTACTTACATTCTAGATTATTAGAAAGAGCTGCTAAGATGTCTGAAGCTCACGGTGGTGGTTCCTTAACTGCTTTGCCAGTTATTGAAACTCAAGGTGGTGATGTCTCTGCTTATATCCCAACTAACGTTATTTCTATTACTGATGGTCAAATTTTCTTAGAAGCTGAATTGTTCTACAAGGGTATTAGACCAGCTATTAACGTCGGTTTGTCCGTTTCCAGAGTTGGTTCTGCTGCTCAAGTTAAGGCTATGAAACAAGTTGCTGGTTCCTTGAAGTTGTTCTTGGCTCAATACAGAGAAGTTGCTGCCTTTGCCCAATTCGGTTCTGATTTAGATGCTTCTACCAAGCAAACTTTAGTTAGAGGTGAAAGATTAACTCAATTGTTGAAGCAAAAGCAATTCTCCCCATTGTCTGCTGAAGAACAAGTTCCAGTTATTTACGCTGGTGTCAACGGTTTCTTAGATAAGTTGCCATTAGACAAGATTGCTTCTTTCGAAACTGAATTCTTATCTTACTTGAAGGCTAACGATTCTGATATCTTAGATGCCATTAAGACCAAGGGTCAACTTTCTAAGGAATTATTGGCTAAGTTGAAGTCTGCTACTGAAACTTTCTCTGCTACCTTTTAAAAAATTTGATACTAAATCAATAAGGTGATGCGTTTTTATTTATTCCATTCATATTTATACTACTATATTTATTATTTGATGATGAAATGAGATTGAAGTTTTGTTTCATTCAAAAAGTTGACAAAACGTTTGTTGATTTTATATTATGATAATAATACTTCATTTATTTATTCTTGAACAAGAAGACAGAAGATTGTAGATGTAAAAGAAAAAAAAGTTGATCTTATTTCATCACACATTAAATTTTCCTTGATAGTAAGTGAACTCGGTAATGAATACGAGTTTGACCACGTCAATGGCGACTCCAGCATCGCCATCATCATATAAGTGTGGTAGCAATGGAAGTGACCAGACTGATGGTAGTGAAAATTGTGAAAAGGAAGATGGTTTGAAAGGTGTCAAAAGAATTTCAAATGATGATTTGTTTCGACGTTCGAGTCAATACAAGCACTGGACATTGAGTGAAGGTAAACTTGAAAATATGAGAAATTGCTTGAATGTAGAAATGCAGAGAAAATTTAAGGAATCAAGTAATCTTATAAATGATGACGAAATCAAACAGTACATACAAGAAGATTTTGAGCCACTGAGTGTAAAGGAACAATACCTTTTGGTCAAATACTATCTTGGTAAAGCCAATGAATTGGGATTGTTCTTTAAGTTGCCGCTACAGGTGCGGTTAACGTGTATATCGTTTATGACAAGATTCTTCTTGATTAAGTCACCATTACAATATGATATCCAGGGAGTCATGTACACCAGTTTGTTTTTAGCATGCAAGAGTGAGGATAAGCTTATACCAATTGAACAGTTTTGCAAATCAATACCCAAGGTGACTGTTGAAGGAGTGTTGAAATACGAATGGGATCTCTTAGTTGCTATGAAATTTACACTACTTTGCCACCATGGTAACAGACCACTCTATGGATTTTATCTAGATATACAACGGACACTACCGAAATTGGATCTTGGCCGACTAGGTTCGTGCTACGATGTTTCGAGAAACTGGCTGATTGAAGCACAAATGAGTGACGTTATGCTGTTATACACACCAAGTCAGATAGCAATGGCATGTATCTGGATATCAGACGATGTTGTCTTTGAAAGATACTTGGAAAGGCGGTTTGAAAAGGAAAAAAGAGAAAGGATAATGAATATCGTTAGAAAATGTGCAGAAATTATCAAACATAGCAATAATAGTGACAATAAATTGAGTGTTGAAAGTGCCAAGGCTATTGCTATCAAAATGCATTTCTATTTAGACCCGAAAAAGTACTTTAAAAAAGTTAAAAAGGTTGCAGCATCTTCCTTGAAGAGAAGTAATGAACAACTAGAATTGAAAGAAGAAGAAAAGGGAGGAGATTTAAAAAGAACTAAATAGTTGGTGTTCCAACGATTCTTTGTTTCACGTCACCTAGATTCCAACAGTCTTCGTTAACTGAATCCAAGGCCCAGATTGATTGATCCCAGTTAGTTTCACCACCTCTGGAAATATCGAAGATCACATTGCCAATTTTCAATGACACTTTACCACTTTTGTGAATTTGAAATTCACCAATTTGACCTTCTGGCGAATTGTTATTTTCATTAGTGTCGTCGTTGTTATCACCGCTTTTTGGCTCCTCTTTTATATTATTTATAGTGTTTAATTCAGGTAACTTTTCCGGTAACTGAAGAAAGAGGAATTGAGGCTCCTCCTTTTGCGGAAGGTCCTCTTCCTCCATTTTAACATCACCTGACGCATCCAATGAACTATTGACTAGGGCCTCCCTTATGTAATTGTAGTCTGTTTGCAGCTGTGAGTCTTCTACGCTTTCAAAGTTAGGCGTTTGCTCCCTGCTGGAATCGCTATCTGTGCTAACACTCTTATCTTCTTCAGTTTTCAGCCTGTTAGGTATCAGAGGAAACAGATGCTCCTTTGCCAATGCAGGGTTGTTGACATCAACGCTCAAGGTGCCATCGTCACCCTCATTAATGTTCTCTTTCTTGATATAATTACTGTGAACAACATTACTGCTACCGCTACTGTTGAATGATGATGTATTTTGATACTTTGACGCCCCTAGCGAGATAGCTCCCTGTGCAAGTGGACCTGCTGAAACAATGACATCACCGTTGTTGTTATCTCTTTGCTTCTTGATGATTTTGTTACCTAATGTTGATTTCTTTGCATTTAGCTTATTTGTAGATGGAGTTTTGATTTGGGCAGTAGTTCTCTCGTCTGCGGATCTTCTGGCCACTTGTTTCGGTTTGAACTTCAAAGCAGGCTTTTTTGCAGGCCCCGTGCCTTGCGTCACACTAGAATCATTCAAAGAATCTAATCTCTTTGACATTTAATGCTTACTTTATGATATTTGTATGGGATCTTAAATCAGTGATCTCTCTACTGAAAAATTTTAAGACTTAACCCAAAAGAAGAAAATTTTTTTAGATCTTTTGTTTTATAAGGGAAACATTTAAAAGTGAAGAAATGGACGTTGAAAATTGGGAGAATGACGAGATTGACGACTTTGCCAATGCTAGAGACGAAGTGCTTTTGAAGAAGGCTGGTTGGAGCAAGAAAAAGGCAAATGGGAAGAGTTCAGGAGATCATCAGCTTGAAGATGAAGAATCAGTTCTTGATATTGAAAGTGCTAAGGAGAGATACTTGAAGCAACTACAAGGTCCAATATCCGATTCAGAAGAGGAGTACTTTGTTGATAAAGACAAGGATGTGGAAAGTGGTGATGAAGAAGACGAACAGTGGGGCGGAAAAGGTGATTACTACGGTAATGAATCAGCTAGTGAAGAAGAGGACGTTGCAGAGGCATTGAGGTTGCAGCAAAAGCACATGGCAGATCTAGAGATGGGTGACTACATGCTTGAGGAAGTGGAGGAAGAGTGGAAGGCTGCAGACAAGGAAGAAGAACAGAAGGAGGAATTTGAGAAGTTGAAACAAGGTAACAACGAGAGTGACGACCTAATAATGCTTAAAAACAGATATCCAGAATATTTACCACTTTTAAAGGAATACTGCGATTTGAAAGTGATATATGATGAATTAGAAGCAGACGAACAAGAAAGTAGTGTCATTAAGAGAAAGGCTCTCGGAGGATATTTAGGTACCATCATCTGTTACTTAGGGTTATTGAAGGGTAAAGCTGAAAATGGCGAAAGTATGAAAGATGAAAGTGTGATGATGGGTATTCTCAGAGGAAGGGAGCTGTGGAGACTCGCCAATGAACTTGGTACTGTGAGAGTTGAACACGAAGCAGGAGAAGACGATGAGGATGAAATGGAAGTTGAAGCAGGTGGAAGTGCGCAGGATGTAGAAGAAGAAAGCGAAGAAGAAGATGAAGGAGAGGAAGAAGAAGAAGAAGAGGATGAGGAGGAAGAAGAAGGAAATAAAGATTTTGCATCTGTCCGTAAGATTAGACACTTGAAGAAATCAGGCATAGATTCTCTCGAAGAAGAGGAACATCGTGGACGCCGGAAAACATTACGTTTCTACACATCAAAGATTGAGCAAAAGGGTGGTAATAAGCCGCAATTTACTGGTGATGATGATTTGAGTTACCAAGAAACTGAATTCGAACGTAAAGTCAGATTGGGTAAGGAAGCAAAGAAGAGAGGTGAATCCATGGGTCCAGGTGAAGATTTATAGAGCTTTTCTATTGATACAGAGAATTATGATGTACATTTAAAATAATAATAATATTATATATATTTGTAAATATATATAAGTAAAAGAGTTATAAAGGAAAACTTTATTCATCTTCATCCCAATTAAAATCTTCATCTTCGTCGTCATTTTCCTTTGATTTAAGCACTTTCTTTCTAGTTTCATCCTGCTTGATAATTTCGTTTCTTTTACTGAAGTACAAGTTCCAAAACTCTGCTTCCTCGCCATCGAATGCCTTCAAAGTTTCCAGCAAGATCAAATCACCTTGAGATTTCAACGACTCGAGTTCTTTGGTTTCAGTCTCAGTCAATTGGTAGTCCGTCTTTCCATCCTTGTACAATTTGACGTTAGACTCTAGTGCTTGCAACTCTGAGAGGACCCTGGTGTTGAATTCCCCATTGGTTATAAAGTCGCTATACTTAATGATGGCCTTTTCACTTGTAATTGGTGCAGATTCCTTAATTGGTGCCTTTGTGCCACTATCCTTTGTGTATGATGACCACCACGAGCTCAAGTTAGTAGTAACCTCTTTGAACGTGTCTTTGGCTTTATTTTCGATGTTTTCTAGATCTTTATCTAGATTATCTAGCAAGCTATTGGTTTGCTTTGAAACTTCTGTTAGATATTCTTCCCTGTGGTTCCACTGCTCTTGCAAGTTATCCATGTTGGCCTTAGCCAAATCCATAAGCTTCTGCTTGTCCATGACAGATACAGCTAGCTGCTTGGGGAGTTGATCAAGAAATGAAAGTTGTTATTCATACCAAGAAAAAAAATGAAGTCTGCTTCTACGATTTTGAAAGGTGATAGCTGAAGTTAATTAGAAAAATGACGCTAATACCACCGATTAGATACTCACTGGTCCACGATGGGCTGTCGAGGGCAAGTTGGCCAAGGCCTGTAAACTACGAATTCTTGAAACTAAAGAAAATTGAAAGATTTATTGCAGTTACAAACAACGATCCACTAGAGGAGGATGAGAAATTGAGTGTGTTTTGTAGAGAGAACGGGGTAGAACTGGTGTACATTGGCAGCTCTAAGAGTGAAAAGTCAAAAGGTAAGAACCGTGGTGTCGGAGTCAGCAGTGAACAAGTGCAAAAGGCTTTGGATTCCATCCTCAACGGAGGGTCAAGCAAGAACACACTCATATTTTGTGAGAACGGAGCTGAAACGACATCTATCATCATTGGCTGCTTGCGGAAGGTGGAGTTGTGGGCCTCTGTATCCATCCTAGAGGAGTTCACAAGTTTTGTTGGTAGCGTTAGCCACATTGAACGACTCTACTTGGAGCAATTTAAGCCCGAGTTGGTGATCCGGGATCAACCAGCCTGGCTCTGGAATGGCCTAAACGATGTCGTGATCAATAATCATCCGATGTTATCTTTAGTTTCGATTATACAGTAATACACATTTAACTAACAACCAAGTAGCACACCTGTCTAGCTGCAACTAGTGTTTCACTCTTGTCTTCTTTTGACTCGAGAATAACGTTGACGAAGTCATCAAAACCCTTGAGTGTTCCCTCGTACGATTTTCCCTGGCCCATGACGACCTTAAGTGGTTTGCCAATCGATGTTTCGAGTATTTCAAGCGGCAACTGCATTATATATTGGTCTTTGTATCTTTATAGATGATGAAGCTGCTGGAAGAAAAAAAAATGCTTAGCATATTTTGTAATATTGACGAAGAAAGATGGAATCAAAAACGAGGCCAATGGGGTGGTAGGCCCCTAAGTATATACACGGTAAGTGGGAGCTTCGTTGGAAAGCTGGCTAAAGAAGTAAGAAGTTGCACCTGGTTTTGAGGAGATTTAAGAACAGCTGAAAAAGACTTGGAAAAAAGAAAACTATAACTTGATTAAACAGAGCTTCAATCAGAGGAGTTTGAGTAAATGTCAGCGAGTAAAGGTAATGCGTTTGTTTTGAGTTGTGTGTTGTTCTCGTGGTTAACAGAATTGCATGGAGTTGGTGAGAAGTTCACAAAAACTAACTAAAGCTGGTTAGCTAGCCGAGGAGTGATAGTAATTCAACTATAGTTCTAGCTTTTGTCATTTCAATACCTATGCATATGAATTGCCAATTACCAAAGCTCTGCACTGAAAACCATAGGAAAAAGTATAGTTCAATACATTAGATTCGATTGCACTTGCAACTAAGTGACTTGTTTGCTTGGGAACGTCGTGGCACTTGTGGTATAAAATAAAATTCACTGGGAATACCTAGAGACACAGCTGGCACAACTTTTCACAGGTGATTATTGCACATTCCACGTTGTCAACAGGAAAAAACGCTATTTGGCAACCATGTTGGCATTTTGTTATCGACAATTGCAGTACTACTTTATCATACACATGCTAAACCACCAAAGCGTTTTGCGGACATCACTATTCAAAATGAGGTCTCTAGGGCATTCATGAGCAAAACTCTATAATTCCTTCTTGAAGGCTGCAAACAAAACTAAGCATCTTTTCAGATCCCCAGTAGTTGCGAAATAGTGTGTTTATTGTACCAGACCAAACATTAAACCTTGCAGTTTACTCAATCTCTCAGTTAGACATCATTGGTTGCACATCATTAGCTACGAGTAAAAAACTAAAACATAAACAGGCTTTTGGGCCCAAGCTCAAAACTAGACCGATAGTGATTTCACAAATCAAACCCGCACATCCTTTGGCTGTCTCCGGGTTTTCCTGTTGGCATGAGCTCTCTTGACGACACATCCATTTGACGTTTTGTTGTATACACCTACAAATTTCCAGAAATTTTTTTCTTGACTGTGTATTGTTCATATTGTGCTATAGTGATAATAGCAGGTAGATATACTTGTAGCAACGCATATCACTGTTAAAACCGTGTACACTGAACCTATATTGAGCTATTTGAAGATCACAGGTGAATATGGTTATTGAAAACGTTGCGATTAGGCCATTGACATTGGCGGATGCCAACTCTGTTTTCGAGTTGGAAAAGAAAGGATTCAACGAAGAGGAGAGGGCATCGAAGGAATCAATCCAGTACAGACTGACTGCATGTCCGGAACTCTGTATTGGCCTGTTTCAAAGAGAATTTGAGAAAGTGGAGACAAATCCAAGACACTCTACTATCAAAAGTGAGAAACTGATTGGCCATATACTTTCAACGAAGATGAATTCGCCTGTTGTTGACGACGAGGCAATGAAAATCAACGGACACTCTGATTCTGGTAACACAATTGGGCTCCACTCGCTTGTCATCGACCCTGAGTTCAGAAAGGGTAAATTGGCTACGTTGCTATTGAAAGACTATCTTCAAAGGATGGGCCAACAGGACGTGGCCAGCACTGTTGCAATATTGACTAAGGCCAAGTTGGTTGACTTCTACACCCAATTTGGGTTTGTTGACAGAGGTGTGTCAAAATGTCAGCATGGCGGTGAAGAGTGGCATGACATGGTAGTCATACTAGAGCACGCCGACGACGAAGAAGACGAATGATAGTTACCCACCACTGTATAATTCTTTTGTTCTATTTCCATTTGTTCGATTCTACCTAAAAGTGACGACATGAGACTGATGATGAAAAAATGGTAAATCTGTAAAACGGACACAGACAGAAAGCACAGGCTTTGGCAGAAACGGAGTGGATATGTTGCTGTTGTGTTTTCAGGCAATCCATGCGTCCAAACAATAGTGATATATACACTACTGATAAGCTAGTTTTTTGATTTCTTTAACTTTTCGCCGTTATAGTCTCCAAGTGTATTTAATAGGCCTTTTAATAATGAAATTATTACTAAAAAAAGGTTCATCAGGTACTTGTGGCGTCTTGTCTTTTCTAGTTCATTATATGCAACAACTATCAATCGTCATTAATATATGGTGAAGTTTGCTAAGCAGCTTCAAAAAAAATTTTATTCTTCTTTTTTTCTTAGTGAAAAGCTTGAATTTCAGTCAAAGACCATCAAACTAGGGTTTGCCAGTCACTATACTATCAGCATCAAACAAAGACGCCATGTTCAAAAATTCAGAGGATAAACTTAAAGCCTACTTGTCTAAAACACGACGTAAGTCAAACAAAGCGGCCATTTCCAAATCGTCGTCCGGCAGCACGTCTAAACCTTCACCAGCAGCTACATCAAGCTTCAAGGCTGGCGACAAAAGAAAGATCTCATACGACATACTCAAGAACAAGGGTCTTACGCAACACAGGAAGAAGGAAAACAGGAATGCTCGTGTGAAGAAGAGAAATAAGTACGCCAGTGCACAGAAGAAATTAAAGTCGCAAAGAGGCGTGTACGAGGGTCAACAAGGTCCATATCAGGGTGAACTTACTGGTATCAGAAGGAACATATCCAGGTCTACCAAGTTGAGTTGATTTTTCAATAAGTAACAGAATTATAGTTATAACCACGTTGTTAGTTGTATATTACGAATAAGGGAAACACAACCGTTATCTTTCTATGGGGTAAAAATAAAAATGCCACCTTTAAATCTTGACTAGGGTTCTGCTAATGT
Organism: Saturnispora gosingensis; assembly: GCA_030570395.1. Classification (NCBI taxonomy): domain Eukaryota; kingdom Fungi; phylum Ascomycota; class Pichiomycetes; order Pichiales; family Pichiaceae; genus Saturnispora; species Saturnispora gosingensis. The sequence goes on from JAJLVU010000004.1 coordinate 884,543, forward strand.
AATGACTTAGTAAATACCTAGTATATTTAAGGTTTCAAACATGAGCGTTTCTAAATTTGGTCTAATTTGACCAAAAAGAAGTCTATTTTAAACGGGTAAACTTTCATGACGGGTATTTAACATTGTATCTTACACATGGTTACACCTTCCACTTGTCAAACCTTCTCGTTGCCTTTTAACTTTTACGTTTTATGTCCATTCGTATACTAGAAAAATTCTCAGAACTAGAATTTTCTCGTGAAAGTGGAAAAAGTGAAATTCGCTTTGTTGTCCACATTGTCAACACCATAAGTAAACGTTTGTGATTCACAGCAGCGCAAGGAAGAATGGGTGATATCTACGATATCGAAGACATTGATGGGATCCGCTTTAATTGGAACACGTTCCCAGTAGCCAGGTCCGAAACAGACAACATTGCAGCGCCAATTGGTGCTCTTTATACCCCTTTGGCAGCTAGACAGGATTTGCCACTTGCCAACTACGACCCTCAACTGTGTAGAAAGTGTCACGCGGCGTTGAACATCTTCTCACAGATTGATATTAATAACAAATTATGGAGTTGTCCATGCTGTACCACCAGGAATCAACTTCCTTCCGGTTACCAAACAATTTCTGCAGAAAATGTGCCACTAGAGCTGTTACCACAGTCCTCAACCATTGAATATATTCTACAAAGATCACAGCCACCTCCTCCGCCAACTTTCATTTACATCATTGATTTGTGCCAGGATTTAGAGGATTTAGTTTCCTTGAAACAAACTTTGATTTCTTCATTAGATCTTCATCCTCCTGGGTGTTTTATTGGGCTGATCACGTTCGACTCAGTAGTTAATGTTCACGAGTTGTCGTTTAGAGAATGTTCCAAGAAATACATCTTTTCAGCAAACTCTCCTCTCAATTCACTAGAAATTCAAGGCCAATTAGGTATCGTGGGTAATGGTGTTAAACCTTGGGATGCGCAATTCAAGTCACCAAATACTGCTACAAACACAATCAATAGGTTTTTGTTACCTTTATCAAACGAAGACTCAAGGGAAGTCATAATTAACTCCATTAATTCACTTCAACCTTCCAAGTGGCCTGTTAAAAACGCTTCAAGGGCCGTCAGAGTTACCGGTACTGCATTGAATGTTGCCTCTTCTTTGATTGAAGGCTCATATGTTCAATGTGCAGCTAAGGTTTCATTGTTTGCTGCTGGTGCTTGTACGTTTGGTCCAGGTCAAATTGTGGGAACTGAATTAAAGGAGCCATTAAGATCTCACTCTGATATCGAAAAGGGTACCGCAAAGCATTTCAAAGAAGCTGACAAGTTCTACAAAAAGTTAGCGCAAAAAGCTGTCTGTCTCAATAAAGATTCAAGTGATAAATTTTTCGACAATAACTCAACTTCCACTTTCAGTGTTGACATATTTGCCGGTTGTTATGATCAAGTTGGTATCTATGAAATGAGACCTTTGAGTAACAAAACTGGTGGTGTTTGTGTTGTAACAGATTCTTTCCAAACTGCAATTTTCAAAAATTCATTTTTGGCCACTTTCAATAAAGATGAAAATGGTTATCCAATCAATTACTTCGATGGTAAGTTAGAAGTTTTCACATCAAGTAAATTAAAAGTTTCAGGTGTTATTGGTCATTGTCAATCATTAAAAACTCCTGGTGAAAATGTTTCTGATGTTCAAGTTGGTGATGGTCTCTCAAATCAATTCAAAATGAATTCAATCTCTCCAAGACATACTTATGGTGTATTCTTTGAGATGCAAACAGTAGGTGCTAGCGATCAAAGATTTTCTGTTGGTGAAGATGTTTATATTCAATTCCAGACAACTTATAGACACACTGATGGTACTTTCAGAACAAGAGTCACTACATTAAATAGATTAACAACTAATAAAGGAGAATTGGGCAACTCTTTTGATCAAGAAGCCGCTGCTGTTCTATATGCCAGAATGGTGGTTCATAAGTTAGAAAATGGTGGTGAATATTCTGATTTGTTGAGATGGATTGACAAATCACTTGTTAAATTATGTTCTGTATTTGGTGATTACTCTAAAAATGATGCATCTTCTTTCAGATTGAGTCACAAATATTCTCTATTACCTCAGTTCATTTATCATTTGAGAAGATCACAATTTTTACAAGTTTTCAATACTTCTCCTGATGAAACTGCCTTTTACCACCATACAGTGCTGAGAACTGATGTTAGAGATTCGCTCGTTATGATCCAACCTACATTAGTTAGATTCAAAGCAGATGGTTCTGAACCTGAACCTGTGTTATTAGATTCTGCTTCCGTGCAACCTGACGCAGTTTTATTATTAGATGCATTTTTCTATACTGTCATTTATTTTGGTTCGATTGCTGCTGAATGGAGAGATGCTAACTATCCAAGGGATGAATATCCTGGTGTTTACGAAATGGTGGAAAGTGCTCAAGAAGAAGCGGCTGCTTTAATTGCTGATAGATTCCCATTACCAAGATACGTCACCTGTGATGAAGGAAAGTCTCAAGCTAGATTCCTTTACTCTAAGTTAAACCCTAGTGAAAACGATGAAGGTAATGCCGCTGGTCAAATGGGTAACTTTGGTGGTGACGCTAAGACTGTTGTCCACACTGAAGATGTGTCACTCAAAACCTTCTTTACTCACTTGGCTAAGTTGGTTGTTGGTAATAATGTTTAAAAAAATTCTACATTTTTTTTTGTTCCTTCTCTCTCTCTATTTTGTTGTTGATGGTTGTTACTGTGATATATATCTCTATTATATTTATATTAATATTTATACTACAACTCTTAATATCTCCTTTTCTTTCTAGTTTTTGATTTAAAAATGAAATGGGTTATCGAAGTTGACAATTACAATGAGAGAAAAAAAAGCAAATCAAAGAAGGCATTTCTCCTTCTTCGATTAACCAATGTCACCAGTCCAGTCTGCTATCGAAGCACTTGCTGCAAAGTATCCGGCACCACAAGACCATACGTATGTTTATGGTACGGCTGGGTTCAGAATGAATGCAGCTCTTCTTGATTCAATTGCATTCAAAGTCACATTAATTGCCATTCTCAGATCTTTAAGTCACAATGGCCAGTCAATTGGTGTTATGATAACAGCTAGCCATAACCCACCTGAAGATAACGGCGTCAAGGTTGTAGAAACTATGGGAGAGATGTTAGCCCCTGAATGGGAGACTATTGCAACAGAATTAGCCAATATCAACGATCCTGTCAAAGTTGGTGAATTCTTCAATGATTTGTTACTGAAGCATGTCAAAGAAGATACAAAAGCTCATATCGTTTTGGGAAGAGATACTAGACAAAGTGGTTTGCATTTGTTGAACATTTGTAAGAGCACGCTGAGATCGTTGGAACAGTTGGTTAAATTCGATGATTTTGGTGAAATCACAACACCGCAACTCCATTATCTCACTAGATGTTTCAACGATCTAGAATTTGGGGAACCAACCATTGAAGGTTACTTTTTCAAATTGAGTAATACTGTAAAAGAAGTATTACTTTTGAACGGTGTCTCTGTTTTGCCAGACATTGTTGTAGATTGTGCCAACGGCGTAGGCTCAATGCATCTAAAATCCCTTATCCAGTCCAGCGATTTTCTGAAACAGCATTGGAATGTCAAAATTGTTAATGATAACATCCAGGATCCACAAGCTTTGAATGTTAACTGTGGAGCTGATTATGTTAAGACAAATCAAAAACTACCAGCAAATTCGAGTTTAGGTTCGAGTTTAGGTGCTTCCTTTGATGGTGATGCCGATAGAATTGTGTTTTACTTTACAGAAAATGATGAATTCCATTTGTTGGATGGTGACAGAATCGCGACGCTTTTGGCTGGATTTATCCACAAGCTGGTCTCGCAATTGAAAGGTGTTGATGTTACCATGGGAATCATTCAAACTGCTTACGCCAATGGTGCATCTACTAACTTTATTTCTTCCAAGTTGAACTTGCCTGTTGTTTGTACGAAAACTGGTGTCAAACACCTTCACCATGCCGCACAAAACTTTGATGTTGGTGTTTACTTTGAAGCCAATGGTCATGGTACTGTTTTGTTTTCTCCTGAACTTGTTGCAAAGTTACAAAATTTAAATAAGAGCTCTGCACGTGACACTTTATTGCTACTGGTTGACTTGATCAATCAAACCGTTGGTGATTCAATCAGTGATTTACTTGCTGTTCTCGTTAGTCTGTGTTATCTGAACCAAGGACCAATGCAATGGTATCAATCGTATAGCGATTTGCCAAACAAGCTCTACAAGGTTCTGGTCAAAGATAGGTTTGCATTTAAGACCACTGATGCTGAACGTAAGCTAGTGGAGCCAGTAGGCATGCAGTCACAAATCGATTCTCTTGTTCACGCTATTGATGCCGCCAGTGGAAGATCTTTTGTGAGAGCTAGCGGTACGGAAGATGCAGTGAGAGTCTACGCAGAGGCGTCTACCCCAGAGTTATGTGCGAAGCTGGGCAGCTCTGTTGTTCAGTTAGTAGAAACGTCCAACCAGCAGTAGTTCTCAACTTTGCAGATATGGCTTCTGAGCATTAGGCTTACACGTAGAATGGAACCCTTTTTTTCTTTCAGGGGAAAAAAAAATAATGGAATTTCATCCACCGTTTGTTATTTAGAACTAAGTAGTCAATAGAAAAACGCATCACTAGCAAGCCTCAAGCCTTACACCCACATTCATTTAAAACAAAACAAAAGGAACAATCTAGAGAAACGCGTTTTTCAAACAATGGAAGAGAGTGAAGAGTTCAACTTTGGACCGGAAAATGGAAACAATCTTTCACACTATGAAGTACCCGATATATTAAATGAATCACCAGGATCGAAGCACACGTCTCCGTTGAGATTAAGTAACGCTAATTTCAGAGCAAGCCGTGACGATTTTTCGTATTTGAAGTCCAAACTAGGCCAAAATCCAGAATCAGCACCAAGTTTCACTTCAAATGTGGATTTGAATCAGACTGATTTCACCAACTTTATCCCATCCACAGGTGATATGAGTGCAAACACCTCGCCGGTCAAGTATAACGGCTATCAATCACAAGGAGAGTTTCAACATCGAGGCGACGAGAGAAGCGATCTAGATAGTAATCATCAAAGCAATGATGTTGAAAGCTATTATTCCTTTGAGGATAGCGGCAACTCCAGGCCAGCGTCCCCTACGAAGAAACTAGACCTGCGAGATTCTTACAAGAGCGCTCGTCTATCAATAGATGCCTCTAATAAGTCTATCACATCTATGTTGAATACCTCCGTTAATACAGAGACTCTACTGGAACACGATATACCTGAAGTAGATGACATTTATGAAGCTAGCAGCGCTGTACTTCCACAAAGTACTACCACAGATAATATGACTACTCCAATAGCTAGCGAGTTTGATAAGGAGCAATTTGAAAAAACCCCAATTGTTCCAAATACCGAATCTCTCTCCAAGGTGAACGGCAATGAAATATTCGAAACGGATAATTCACATTTAGTTGAAGACCTTTCAGCTTTTTCCATTGACAACACAGTTTCCAGTCATGGAGATTTCAGTTTTACGGATAATGTACCAAATAACTTAACGCTAAGCGCCGATAACAGAGTCACGAGTATGGCATCAAGCATCTACTCAGAAATGCCAAAGTTTTCCACTAAAAGGGCAACAGGAGTTCCTACTGGCATTGCTTCCATTCCTGAGCTTAATGAGCAGCAACATGCAAAGAAGTTGACCGTTACCAACAATGTTCGAAGTGCAGTGTCAAGCATTTACTCAGAAATGCCACTTAAAAATAGTACAGTCGAGTCTCTTAATGTGGTCCCTGCTCTCAATAATAGCTTAACAAAATTTTCCGAAACCAAACGGAAAGTATCTGTGAGAAACCACTCTCTCTATCAAGACTACTATAATCCTCAAACAGGAGAGCTCAGCATTAAAAATAACACCGTGAGTGTTAAATCTCTGAACTTTGCGACGAATGAGGTAACCGACGAAGGTAACGTATTGGGTAATGATTTAGAGTTTAATGAATCTACATCAGATGAAGACGATGCGTCTGCTCTATTTGTTACTTCATTATATGATTTCAATGCACAGACTTTAGAGTCTGAAAACGACTCTGCAATCTGCCTTTCATTTGACGAGAATGAGTTGGCCTTCACTTATAAACTGGATGATTCAGGATGGGGAGAAGTGACACTTTTATCAACTTTGAAAAGAGGATGGGTTCCAATGAACTATTTCCGATCAACAGTTACTGAAAATTTAAGCCCAAATGACTTGAAAAAAATGGATTCGGTAGGACTTGCTGGCAGTAGGGTTCCACTGAAACTACTGTTGAAACATGCTGGTGCCTTTTTATTGAATCCTCATAGTAAACCAGTGTCCATAAATGGAGAATTAAAAGGCTACACTTTTGATGTAGAATCATTTAATGGTATGACTGATGGTATTAGAAAACTATTAATTGATACCGATTGTATATCAAGGTCAAGTTTAGTGGTACAGAAGAAGCCAGTTGTTAGAAGAATGAGAAAAAAATTGCTTAGAGGTTGGGCAGAACTAATTGCAAAAGCAAAAGATTACATGGGTACTGTTGATAGCGCAAAAATTGAGTATTTGCAATTGTTGACATTCCAGGTTTTGCAAAAAGCAGTAGTATTTTTGGATATTTGGGGGCTAGAAAATGATGATGTTAAGGATGATTTATATCATGTGGCCAGTGAGGAGTTAAAAGATAAAAAGGGTCAAAGTAACAATAAGCAATTGAATTTTCATATTGATATTAACTACCTTGAAAACCCACCTTTCGTCAAATATAGAATTAATGAAATTTACCACCAACTTATTTCCTATCTTGCCCTTATTTCTGGTAGAATAGATTTGATTGAACATAATATTCAAGGTTTTTCCGTTATGGGTGTTGTTGTTTCTCAGGTGAATCTATTAATAAACGAATACCTGTTCATCATGAAGTTTGTTAAGGCAATAACTCCAGAAACGGTCAATTCAGCAAAATCAAAAGTTGTGAAAAATCTTGACAGGTCTCATCCACCAATTGCTGCACAATTGTCTTCCTTAGATACGAGTGGTGAGAAATTGAAAATTCTAGTGGACGACATGAATTCATATGTTAGCTCTTTGCACTCAATTTCTAAAAGAGATCTGGTAGATGACAAAGTTGATCCACGAAGACAGGGCACCATCAAAAAAAGGAAAGATGTACAAGACAAATATTTTTATTCAAGGGAAGGAAGTGCCATTGTTGTGTCATGCTGTAAAATGATTGAACTGTCATCCATTTGTTATCGAATTCTGAAAAATCTGATGTTAAATATGGACGATTTCCAGTTGCCTAACAATAGAAAATATCCTAACTATATGAACATGTCGGTTTCTCCCCAGGAATTTATAAAGCAAGGTACATTTGGGTTACTGAAAAACAAAAAAATTGGTAAACAAGTTGATGATTTTAAGAAAAATGTCAATAGCTTAACTGAAAGCTCGAACAACCCACCTGCGTCCAAAAGATTTTCAATGTTCAAAACAGGTAACTCCACTGATGCCACTATTAGTAATGATGGATTAGATTTTCTATCAAACATAGTCACAGAGGATAATAATTCATCACCGTTCATGAAAAACGTTACACAATTTGACCGAGATGACGCTAACTATGATCCTGAAAAGGAAATAGTAAGAGGGGAAAGCAAAAATTTATTAGGTGCTTCCTTTAAAGCTCTAATTTATTTATTAACAGACGAAAGTAGATTACCTGATTACTTTTTCATTTCAACGTTCTTTTTGACATTCAGAATTTTCTCTACAAGTGCATTACTACTAGAGGCTCTGATTACAAGGTTTGACATCAGCAATTCTTATAAACAACAATTGGGTAGCACATTAACAGAACCGCAAATGAGAAGTAGGCGACAATTGATAGCACGTACCTTCCAAATGTGGCTTGAGTCTTACTGGAAACCAGATACAGACTACATGTTGTTAGCTCCGTTGATGAATTTTTTTAACGAAGCATTAAAGGATGTTTTGCCAGTTGAAGGATACAGGCTTTTAGTGATCACTTCAAAGCTAGTGGGTAACCCACCTATCGAACATCATAAAAATAGCTTGAATTTCAACAATAATATTGATAGTGATAAACAACTGTTACCAAGAAAAATCTCTCCTAAGCTACAAAGGAAACAGGTTTCAAGGATGTCTACCATGTTGAACAGTAATTCATTAATGCAGGAGGTTGATACTTATAATGCATTTTTGGATGATATTGACATGTTTGAATTAGATAAGATTGACTCAGGCGACAAAGAAGAATTCGATTTCAGAAACTCTAAGAGCTTGAATTTAAACTTGGAATTAAAAAATTCTGGAACTTCTTCATCAAATTTGATAACAAGCAAACAAATGAGTGCAATTACTGGTATTGTTTTGTCGTATAGAGAGATGTTAGGATCTCATTGGCTCAAATCCAACGAAAGTGGCACTCATAAAGTTACTCCTGTTGATACTAATACTCTGATTGTTTCGTGGTGGAATACCTCACAAGAATCATGGAAAATCGAAAATTATGAATTATCATTATTGAACTTTAATGGACTAGAGATCGCAAAACAGCTGACACTTATTGAAAGTAAAATGTTTTGTTCGATCAAAATCGGTGAATTACTAAATCAGAATTTTAGCACTAAAAAACTGCATTTGAATTTATCGCCAAACATTCAAAGGTCTATATTATTTACCAATTTGTTGAGTGATTATGTGGTTGAAAGTATTTTAAGACCGAACTTGACAATTGAACAAAGAATCCATGCCTTCAAGTGCTGGCTGAAAATTGCTATTTCTTGCTTGTACTTAAGAAATTTCAACTCTTTGACATCAATTATCACTTCTTTGCAAAGTTTCCTTATAACTAGAGTCAAATCTATTTGGGACGGAATTACTGAGAAATACAAAGAGTTGTATCAGTACTTAGCATCAATCATTCATCCAAACAAAAACTATAATATTTACCGTGAGAAGCTCCGTGATTTCGTGAAATCAAACTTACAAGAAAATTTGGATCTGCCAACAGTTCCATATTTGTCACTATTTTTACAAGACTTGACATTTGTGGTTGATGGTAATCCTAATTATAGAAACAATCCAAAGTCTTTCCTTGATGAAAAAGTGGTTAATATTGATAAATACTTTAAGATAACAAAAGTTATAAGTGATCTTCAAACACTACAAGTTCCTTATATGGACATTGGCGAACTGGGCGCCATAAACAATGCAAAGGGTGTTGATCTTATTAGGTCAGAGACAATCAAAAATCTGAAATCGCATTTGCAAATCATTGATGACTCTCCATTCATTGATATGTTTGATATTAAGGGTTTGCCAATACTTCAGGAGTTGATTTTGTTGGAGATTTGGAAGGTCAAGCAAAATAATGATAGGGAAGACGATAGAAGCTGGAATTTGAGTTGCGCCTTACAACCAAAGGAGGATTAGAGTTTATTTCTATGTACATTAACATTTTTGTTTATTTTATTTTGTAATGCTTTTCTAATTTGTGCTTTTATATGTAGTAGAATTTAACAATGTCTAAAAAAGTCGTAATTTTTATAGATCTTCAAATACGTCTTTCGGATCAAGAGCGAATTTACATTCAGGGATAATAGGCAGCTTTGACGTCAAATATTCTGCATGGTTATTAATATAAGCTGAATCAAATTCCCTTCTTCTTTTCAGTCGATGATGCTCATTTCTTGCCATTGATTTAATGAATGGTAAAACATTCATTGCTAATTCAGGCTTCGAAAGTTTGATAAATAAAGAATTAGAATTTTTTTCAATAAACTCATCATAGCTGGTTGTATCAGATTTATATCTAGCTCGATTGTTGTTCAACTTTGAAGAATAAAATTCGATGCATTTTCTTAAATTATTATCAAACCTCTTATGGTTAATAGGCCTGCAACTTGAATCGTTCAAAGACGCTAGCTCCAGTTTGTATAAATGCTGCTCTAATGAACAATGATCTGCAGCGGATGAAGTGTTGATTGAATTTTTGCTATTCGTTATTTTCAAGGGCCCTTTCTTTAAGTCAAAATAATTTGATAACATTTGCAATTCCATGATTGATTTCCTCAAATCAAATTTACATAGTGTTCTTAAAATGGACGGATCAAGCACCATATTTTGATCCATTGCTATCAAATCTAGGTATTCCATGTGATTCTTTTGTATTGGGTTGAAAAATTTATAGACAGTTGACTCCTTTACTATATTTTTAGGAATTTTTGAAATGTCATTAGTTGTGAAAATAATTGGCCTATAAGAGTATGACAACAGCTCCAACGCACCACTCCAAAAATCCTTATCCGTATCATTTTCGTCAATCAATTCAACATCATCAAATAAAATAACTGTATTTTCATCATTGCCAACCATGGAAGTAGTCCCGATTTGTTTCAAATGAAATTCTATATCTTTTTTTGCTCTTGACTGTGATGAATTCAACTCAAAAACATGCCCTCCATGATGTTCTGTAATAATTGCGTGAACAGCACTTGTTTTGCCACATCCTGTGGGTCCTTCGATAATCAGCGAAGGTACGAAATTCAGTTCCAAATCTTCACTGTCATCAATTAAAAACTCATCAAATACTATAAAGTCATCCAATGGATTGAAAGGTTTTCTTTTTTTATTTTTCAAACGTTCTATTCTTTTTTGTTTGTCCACTTTTTTCAATTTAGTTAATGATTCTTTTATCCACTGGTGTAGTTCTTTTGTAATAGCTAGTGTCTGTAAAATTTGAGTACTTTTCAAAGGCTTATACGCGTCACACCATAATGCCGAATTAGATATTTCTATTGTGTCTATTCGTTTGAAACGTGGATCTTTCAAATTATGATATTTCGTCTTTTTCAAAGCCATCAAATCTTCACTCATAAGCATAATATCATACTGTGGTATATGTTCTTGATTTTTAGATTCTGGGTTACAATAAAACTTCATGAGCTCATTGCAATTTGGGTTATACACCTCTTTTATATTTTTTTTTCTTTTATGTTTCAATGTCAGTCCACTGAATGATGTATACAAATGTTGCAGCTTTTGTGTTTCGTCACCAAATAAGGATCTACTTATAAATTGATGCCTACCAAGAGCCGGCTCTTTCATTAGCTGGTGTTCCAATTCTTTTCTTTCTTCCTTTTGCGCCTTTAACAAGCTTGATGTTTCGAATTTAGATGCAACTGCTTTGAAAAAAGGATGCGATGACTTGTTTGCCTTTATTTTTGGTTTGGGCATAGTTATTTCATACAGTTTAAACTTGTCAACTTTAAGTGTAACGTTCAACTGCCTGTCAATGGTCTGTTCTCTCATATTGGGAACTTTTAAAGTAACTATCATAGATTGCTGAGCACTTGATTTTGAAATAAATTTACCCCCATTTAACAACATTCTGGGGTTTGTTTTATTATTGGCTTCTAGCTTAGCTGCAATGCGGTCTTTGAAACCCACTACATCGAAAGTTTCTTCTTTTGTTCTGCTATATCCATTTAGCAAATGCGCCAAATTGTTGCTTGATTGTTTTGTTGCCCGGATGTTTAAATCAACGACTGCTTTAGCATCTTCTACCTTTGCAGTTTCTTTCCGTCGCATTAGAATGGACATGGCATTTTTGACCTTCGCTTTGTCACCATCCATACTCCTGCTAAGAAGAATAGTATTTTGCGTCCTTCTCCGTTTTGTGAACCAAGGCCAGAGTTATCACCTCAAAAATGCACAACACTATACGGGTTTTCTGTCTTTTGGTAAAAATAATAAGGTTTGACGCGTTCATGCGCCACAGAAAATGCAATGCGCCACAAAAGATTATAACTATGTTTCAAACAGTGATAAGATGAATATAGTAAGCCAGCAGAGGGGTTTACTATTTTCAAAGCTTGAAAAGAGTTCTTTACTAACGAATTTTAGCCAACGGATGATTTGAGGCCAATCCTGAAGTTTACAAGTTACAAAATTTTGTCAACGGTGTTAAGATCTTAGCCTGTTCAAAGACTCTTTTCTTTAAAGGATATGCCAGGAATCACCAATAGAGCACCTAAGAAGGCAGCGAATCGCAAAAGCAACACAGTCACAGTCAAGTCGGTGAACTCAGAAAAGTATAAGGGATGTTCAAGCGAAGATAAGATCGCTAACGTTAAATTATCCGAAGAACAGGTGGAGCTAAGAAATGAACTACTCAAGTTTGCTAGTGAAGCGATTGCTTCATATGACACAGCAGAAAAAAAGCCACGGATGTTTGTCATTGATGGTGATGCAGGTACAGGGAAATCTGTGATTTTGAATTCTTTGTTCAATGAAATTCAAAGACTAAGCAAGGATCCAAATAGTGACTTTGCCAATACAAAGAATACGTTGTTGGTCAATCATCCAGAAATGCTGAAGTTGTACCATAGAGTTTGCCTTTCGTTCCCTTATATTGCCAAAAGCGATATCAACAGACCAACCTCACATATCAATTCACAACAAAAGACACATGATATATTTGACGTTGTCATCATTGATGAAGCACATTTACTGGCATCAAGTAAAAACGGTTTCAAACGGTTTATGCAGGACAATCACCTGGAGGAAATTATGAAATCATGTAAATGTATTGTATTAGTCTATGATGAAAAGCAAAGTTTGAGATGTGATCAGTTTTGGGGTCAAGATGACGGTGCTCAATTACAGCATTATCTTGATCAAAGCAGTCTATACAAAATACACTATTTGAAAACACAATTCAGGATGAACAACTCGTCACCGGAGATACAAGAGTGGGTAAAAGCCTTGAGCGTGGAGAAGAAACTATTACCATTACCTAAATCTACACCAACCTTCGATTTCAAGGTGTGGGAAAATTGTCAAGAGATGTATGAAGAGATCAAACGCATGAATGAAAAATACGGTCAATGCAGAATGCTATCAACTTACGATTTCCCCTACAGGATCGGAAACAAAGACTGGTATGTTACTAGTACCGGAGGGTTCAAGCTAAGATGGGATAGATTTACTCCACAAGCAAAATTACCTTGGTCCGAAAGAAACGATACAATTGAAGAAGTAGGTTCTGTTTATACGGTGCAAGGATTCGATTTAAACTATGCGGGTGTCATCCTTGGTCCTTGTGTCAAATACGACGAAGCTAAAGACTGCATCAAACTTGATCCCAGTGTTTATGATGATCATGCCGGCTTCCAGAAACGGCAAAACATCAAGCACCACGATGCTGTCAAAGAAAAGATTATTCTAAACTCTATCAACGTTTTGTTAACCAGACCAGTTAGAGGCCTCTTTGTGCATGTTTGGGATGCCGCTTTGCGTAAAAGATTTCAAAGTTTATAATTTGAATATAAGATGATATAAATATATATACAGTTTGATCTCCAATCCTAGCATTCATTGCCTTAAAAGTAAATAAAAAGATTATAAAGTGAAAAATTATATTAATCGGGGAAAATTATAAGGAAAATAAAGCTAAAATTATTTCTTTGGTTCTTCAGCAGCACCTCTAATTTGGTCCAGTTCGATATCGTCAGAAGGAGTTTCGTCAGAATATCTAACGTTAGAAGGTCTTGCAGAGTTATTGGCAGACAATTGAGACAATTCATCAGCAAACATTTCTCTTTCATTGATGTGCAAGTCTTGGATAACTTTCTCAGTGAAGTTTGGTGGAGCATCAGCCATACCGTAGATACCGATGACAACACAACCAAGGACACCAGCAACACAAGAGAAAACCAAGGCAACAATACCTCTAGCAGTGAAACCAGCTGGAAGTGGGGCGACCTGGACGTTAGCGTTGGACAAATCTGTAAAGTCATCAGTGATGTTAGCAGCGTTACCAACGTAAGGATTGCCAAGAGCTTGACAAGTATCCTTCCAGTTTTGTGTCAATGTTTCATTGGCTCTAATACCAGCAGGGTCTTCAATCAAAGTTAAAGCAAGACCTTGAATCAAATGCCATTCAATGTGGCAATGGAAGAACCAAATACCTGGATTGGAAGCCTTGAATCTAATAACGAAATAAGATTGTGGTCTAACGTAAACAACATCTCTCCATGCAGGAGTGTCTCTTGGAGTATAAGGAGCAGATTCATTGTAAGGAATTGGAGCAGCCTCATCAGTGTAATCTGGACCTCTTTCGTAAATTTCAAAAATGTGACCGTGTAAGTGGAAAGGATGCTTACCAGTATCTTGGTTGTTAAGAACAATTTCAACGATTTCATCCTTTTGAAGAACAATTGGGAAAGTGTTAGGACCATAGATATCAGAGTTCATAATCAAACTCTCTGGAGCAGAGAAAACTGTACCAATGGTTGGAACCTTTGGAGCAGTGAAAGTCCAATTGTTGAAAAAAGCGTAATTGATACCGTTACCCAAGTTATCCATGACAACATCAATAACGATTTGGTGATCGTAATCTTCCAAAGATTCAATTGGATCATGAGGAGTTAACCAGAAATCATCAAGGAAGTCTAAGTAATTAGTGTAGTATTCTTCAACAGGATCGTTGTTTGAATCGTATGAAATGGTGTTAGTGACATTCAAAATCAAATCATCTGGAATGGTATCAAGCATATCTTCGTCAAACTTCTGCATGAAAGCATAATTCTTGTCAGTAGAATTCTTGGTGGTAATAAGAACATCATATCTTTGTGCAACGGTGATGTAAAGAACATCCGTTTCATTCTTGTCAACGTAAATACCATCGATAGCAACAACAGTAAAAGTATGATCCTCCATCCAAAGATATTGGGAAACAAAACCACCAATGTTAACAATTCTCATGTAGTAGGTAGTGCCTGGCTTGACAGACCAAGTACCATTCATGGTGTTGTTGAACAAAAGAGAGTTTGGAATTGGTTCAGCACCAGTTGGGTTGTAAAGGTTCATGAAGGATTCAGTAAGAGTGGTAATGTTGTCGTGGTACCATTCAGCAATAGATAACACAACTTCCTCATCGAATTCATCTTGGTAAGGATTTTCATCGTCTTCAATGATGAAAAGACCTCTCATACCATCCATGTATTGACCCTTAGAGTGAGAGTGGTACCAGAAAGAACCAACTTGATCAGGAACAGTGAAGTTGTAGGTCATGGATGCACCAGGAGGAATTTCACATTGGGTTAAGTTTGGAACACCATCCATTTGGTTGGAGTGTTCTTGGAAAAGACCGTGGAAATGGACAGAGGTGTTAGCATTGTCAAGACCGTTGTAGAGGTCAATAATGACTCTGTCACCCTTCTTGACGTAGATGTTAGGCCATGGGTACTCACCATTACAAGCAAGCAAGTCGTGGACTTCGGCCATACCATCTGGGTTACCGGTAATCTCAGTGACGTTCCACTGATAATAGTGCTCTTGAGCGAGCACGGTACTCACCAAGCCCAAAACCAAGATATACAACTGCATCATCATGTTGTTGTTCACCTTTTACGGAAACTGCAGGTGTAGCTCTGTTACAAGTGGGAGCAACGTGTATCCTTTTTATAAGATAAATACCTTCAACGGCCGATATCTCCGATTGGGTTGGACTTTTCGGATTGGCTCCTATTTGCTGCAAGAGAGAGATGCTGAGCGGGGGAAGCTTTAATTGAATGCCATTAAGGTCGAAACACCAATAACAAAGGCCATAACGGCGATGTGATTGGTCTTGTGAGCCAATCGTAAAGCACTAGCAACATTGGTGCAAAGAGAAATAAGGGAGACAACAACATCAATGTATATCGGATCTAACTCAACAAGCGAGTTCAGGATGTTGATACTGGTCTGATCCCTCTTGTGCGTCCTCAACGTAGAAGTGGTGTTGATGGTCAGAATCGACAATAAAGTCAAAACCCACATGAAAGACCTGATAATACAATAAACCCAGTAAATAATTTTCAAAAAATAATAGGGGGACCCTTTAACAGACTTTGCGAACTTGAGTTCGTCGCAGCATGATTCGATGTCGCTCAGGTTCATGGGAGAGTGGCCTTGGAGTTCCCTGATTCGCCTCGTTGTGGAGGCAGCAATGACGCCTTTGTCGTTTTTGTAGTACGAGACGGCGTTTAGGACACCGTTTCCGCACGTTGCCAAGTTTATAACGGCAATGGAACACACCCCCAGTAGATCGATGAGTAGAAGGTGCAGATGCCACCATGGAAGGTTGTCCACATCAAGAACAAACCTCACCAACACGATGCTCGATATTGTGATGCACACGGCGTACAAACCCAGCATGCTCAACTTCTCAAGCACGGGCAATTTCCAGGTGCCAAACGTGAACCACATCACTGTCATGGGCACCACGTAAGTGACAGCTAGAGAAATGCTGCTGATGCACATGTGCCAGTTGAAATCTATCACGGAGGACGAAACCATCTTTTTCCAGACGAATAAGTGGATCAACTGCAGGGAGTTGCTGAAAATGGCATCAAACTCCCAATTGATGATCCAATGACTCACTGTATGATCCAAGGTGTCGAATGGTGACAGTTGGTTGTAATTAATTGTCTGTAGTTGCAGCTGGCTTAGCTTTTTATTGATCCTCCGAATGTTCGTTGACTGATCCAAGTTTAGTATCAATGGCAACAGGATCGGTCGAACCAGGTGCCTAGACACTTTAAACCAAACAAAATACGTGAGGCATAGCCCTATTATGGTTATCAAAGACAATAGCATCACAAACCAGCGACACCTATTGCAATTCTATACTTGAGAGAAGGGCCTCTTATTTTGAGATTAGAGATCATAAGAGAGCTGAAAAATTTAATATTCTCTCATGATTCAATGTGTATATCAAAGAAAATAGATGTTCCTTAACAAAAGGGTGTGCAATGTCCTTCTATTAAAAGGCATTTTCCTTATGAGTAAATTAAGCGTGTGAGCAAATTAGAGAATCAGTATTAATGCATCTTTCAAACAGAACCACATTGCACAGGCCTAAAACGAGCAAATTTTACATTAAGCTATTATATTCGTATACAGAAATAAATGCAAATACAATATTCTCACTCTAGTTTAACCACAGCAGTGTAAATATGCTTTTTGCTTTATCATCATCTCCTAAAAAGGAATCTCTGTCTAAAGAAAATACGTATTATCAATGTTGAGGCGTAGATGGTAATTAAAGATTCTTTAGCTTATGGCTATAAATGACGCTAAAAACTGCTTAGTTGTGCTTTTGATGCCCAAGTACAGGATTGAAAGTACAGAAAGTGGCGATCGAAATAGTCTATCCAAATCTGCTTTGAAATATGATTTCCTCATTACACTAGCGTTCGTTTAATGAGCTCTCTTAAAAGTACTAATGCCTATCGTTCCCTGTTTTCATTTAGCTATTTTACCAAATCAATAGCGTCGCGTAATTATCAACTGGAAATACTCCATGTTTGGAGGGACTGTGTACGTCTTTCGGTGTAACTTAATAAGTGTTCCACTGCCTTATTTCACTTCGGACCTGCTGTAAAAGATATTATTTTATATTACATCAAGGCTGCAATTACAAATTAACTAAATGATATATTCCAGGCATCAGGTTGACTTTCAACAGCAAAAGCAAAGCTTTCATCTTTAAAGCAAATATCATTATTTATCGACTGAACTTTTTCGTTTTGGAAGTTGATAACTCAAGAAGGAAAGCTTTATCGTCTCATTGTCACAGAATGAAATCAGTTTCTCAAATCCACAAAATATGCCATTTTAGGATTACTGAATTAACCTTAAGGTTCAATACATGGAATGAATATACTGCTTAGTAACGTTACATGATAAAAAAAATATGGCTCACCACCTGAAGGTTCTGACTTTGATATATGGGCCCCCAAAATCTGCATGTCAATAGATAAACGGTTTCCAAGCACTGAAATTGAAGGGTTTCAAGATATCACTTGCTCTATGGTCTTCTATTGCCAAGCTTTTCGAGCTATGTTCAGCCATCATTCAATTTTTGTTTTCATCACTGTAGCCTCATCCATAATCTGAGTATTCTTGGATAATGTTTAATTTCAAACTAAGGAAAACAAGCTACATTATCCTCAACTTTTAATAATAGTCTACCGAAAAAATAACAGCACCATCTAAACTTTGAAACCAAGCTTTATTGAAAACATTATGGAGAGTTTTATCAGAGGATGCTCGAGATAAACAAAATTGTGCGATAAGCTAAGTATTTGTTTGCCTTGGAACTAAAATTGCTACTATTCGTGTGGTAGATGTTTCGGCTGTTAGAAAAATTATGTTCGTCATAATTAACGTTACACGTATTTACAACAAGCACATTATTGATCATATAAGGATCCTTGAAATAATATTCCAGTATCCCCATTGCCTGCAATTTACAAGCACACATATACACAGTTATTTTCATTGACTAAAACATCTACATATGTTCTGTCTTTCTATCAATCAGAAGTCTTGTAACAATACCACTTTCTGGTGATGCTTGCACGGTGGATTCTTCGTTACCTTCGTACGGTTGTATCAAACAGTCTACCTCATTCTCCTTCTTCTACACTACATGATACAATATGAGATCTTCCCGCTTATCTTTAACAAATACCCAAATAGACAAAACGTCTTCAGCTTTCTTGCATTTTTGTATCACAGGATTTGCTGAAAAATCGATGAAACGCGTTTCGGCCGATATATAATCCATAAAGTCCCGCATTCACCTTGATGACCTTAGCTTTGGACACACGCTTATTTAACCTGTTGCAAAACAACTGAAGTGGTGAAATGTGAATGGCTTCTTATCTACCTTTTATCAACTTTTTTTTCCAAATAAATCTTGAAATGTTAAGTGTAGCTGTTAAATATATTTGAAGATTCCATGTTTTTTTTTTCGAAAGATGGAAATATTCGAATCTAAACGGAAACTTTACTGTTAATTGTTCCCAATATGGAGTTTTCAACGATTTTAGTGCAAAATATGTTCACGGGACACAGTTTTTATTCATTTGTTCACAACAAAGCATCAATTTAGTTTCTGATTTGCTTTTGAAAGACACTTTCACTTGCTATCCGTACGAGGAACTTGAAAAGACGATTACAATAAAATAAAAAGACAATGCAGAGACAATTTCTATTTTATTAAAAACCTATTCGGGGATAAATAATTATACATTGCAGTATGCAACTACCAGTATGCTCATGTACTATTACAGCCGCGGGAATAATGTATAACGAGAATGTCCTGGTGACTTATGTCCCTATCGCACATACTGAACAAGATGTAACATTTGAAAATGTAACTCTTCAAAATTATTCATGCTGGAAGCTGCGTTTCCGTATGGCGAGATGTAAATAAAGTGCATTATTGGTTATACGTTCTTGTTCCGAAGAATCGAAAATTACAATGGATAGATCTATGATAAGAATAAAGGCATCAATATATGAAGTTTTAATGGTGCTCTCGTTAATAGAACAGTGTAGCAATAATCATTAACATTAAAACTTGAGCAATTGGCTAAGTTCTAAATATTGAAGAAAAATCTCTTGACTCTATTTTGAAATGAGTGTGTCGTTTACATTATTTCCGAACCGTGACCTTGATAGTCTCAAAACACTAGTTTTTGTTCTGCTGACTCTGTTACGTGCAAATCATAAAACTATGTTGATCAACATAACATTATTCAGTAGTCCCGTTGTAATTTTGTCGGAGTAAAGATCATGTTAACACGCAATTTTATTGTGGTGGATATCCTTGATTATAATAATTTTTTGAAGGTTGTATTGCTTTCTTTGCAATATAGACAAAGCTAAAACAAAAACAATTTTGACTTACAGAAAATGGTTTTCAGAATTGTAAAAACAAAACTTAAAGGACTATATACGTAAGACGTATCTAATTAACACATTTCTCTAACAACCAAGCATATAAGTTAGCTCTCTTTGAATCTTTCCAAAGGTTACCCTCTTCAAATGTAATATTACCCTCAAGATTTTGGAACTGGAAATTATTTGCATTGTCGTGGATAAAAGAATCGTCATTCGTTTCACTGACATTGTTGAGATTCTTTGAATCAAGTTTAATGAGCTGTTGAATTTGTTCTTGTAGTAGTTCCTTAATTCTCAGCTTCTTTTTTGAGGTGAATAAATCACATTTATTACAGAAGATTAGCAAATCCACACCGTTAGGTTTTGTCTCAGTAATCTTGAACAATTCAATCAAATCATTTGCAATTTCCTTAATTTTGTCGGTACTCAGCTGACTCGAATCAATAATGTAGATGATGCCAATGGTTTCGTTCAAATGTTTTTTTAAATGTGGAAACATTAGTAAATTTTTGAGTTTATGGTTACCTGGGAAATCATACACACGAACGCCACTTATTGTTGAATCGTGTGCGTCCTTTATAACGAGTTCGCTTTCGCTTTGTTCTATAGATGTTAATGTCAAGTCAGGAATCTGCTCTCCTGTCAATAGTTTGAATGCACAGGTTTTACCAACAGACATTGGACCTGTTATGATGAAGGATCTTGATTTTGAAGAAACTAATTGCTTCTTAAACATCAACACTGCGCTTAGTATGATCGCTAGGAGCGTGACCAAGATTGGTATAAGCATTACTACAGTTTTTTGGAAAGTGGATTTGTGTTGAAGGAATACTGATTGATGCCAGTGGTGAAAAAATCAAAAAAATTTACCTTGATTTGACTTGGCGTATAAGTATTACGATCAAAGAAATGTTAACCACTGCAGTAGTAACATTTATTCCTGTTAAATACTCAGGTTGCATCAAGCAGAGTTTATAGATACTAAGTTTTGCAGTCACGCCTTTGAATAAGAATAGTTGGATAATAACGTGTTGTACAGCGGGAGTGAACCAGAAATGGCCAAAACACGCATATTAGTAAATGCAAGGAGATATCTTCACAAAAAGGTTGAAACTTGTACAAAAAAAGGGCATATGGGGATTACACTTCGTTTAGGCTTTATTGCAACAGTTTGTTTGTATCTATCAAATAAAATTGAAAAGTAAAATATCCTAAGTGTAGTCACACCAACTAATCTGACAATAGTGTTAATAAAGCCTTATATGACACCTTGTAATACCTCATAGTAAGTACAGTTGAGGCATCTATTATCACAAAACAAGGGGTCGATGGACGAATATTGATAAAAAATAATCTCAGGCTAAGATAAGATAAAGTAAGCGCCGTATTTATTGTTGATTAATTGCCATTATAATAATGAAACGATAATAAAAGAACTCTTTTGTTCTTTCACTGCTTCAGTTACTTTTGAATTAGCTGAATAAGTTTGTGTGTGCTGTTTCAGTATGTCGAGAACAGCAAATGTAGACAGTAACAACACCGTACGAAGGCTTTCTTTCAACAAGAGGCCGTATTCGAAAGCGCATTCGAGAAGATCATCACAGATGTCAGTTATCAACAACTACCCACCACAGCAAATTGACCTACTGGAAAGGGACGAAGAACATGCAAAGATCTACTCAAAATACAAGGGAATTTTGAACACAAGTAATATCCAGAATGTGAACAATGCGCTAAATGGAGACAACAGCTGCGATTATGATGAGAGAATCAGGGTACCAAGGATGTCATCAGTGTCAAGCTTTTTAGTTTCAACAGCGGCAACAAACACTACGGTAACAACACCAAGAGGATCTACTAGTGGCATGAAATCTCGTAGCTCAGATACCAAGCGTTCATCAAACGGTCTAGAGAGCTTGAAAGAAGGGGAAGATCTATGTCATTACAAACCTGCTTCCTATGATTTAACCAAGGGGCTAAGAAACATGAACTACTTAACGCCACCCAAGATACTGAACAACGAATTTCAACTAAACAAATCAAGAAAGAACAGTTTGAGCAAGTCGGCAGCAAGTATATCGCCGTCAAGGATCATCGAAACCGAAAAACTAACACCATTGAAGCAAATCAATGAACCTATTAAGTTGGTTGAAAACTACATACCCCCAATACTAAGACCCATAGTCACAAACGAGGAAGGTAAAGCGCAAACTGTTAATGGAGAAGAAAAGATAACAGAAGCAGGTAATAGCAACCTCGAAAATAGTAACAATAGTAGTTCAACGGTATCTACGTTGTACAGTATTGATAAAAACAGCAATGAGCCAAGTCACTCACATTGGAAACTAGACTACCTCAGTGTTGAGTGTGCTGATTGTCAGGAGAAGTTCAGTATCTTTAAAAGAAGGCATCACTGCAGACATTGCGGAGATATCTTTTGTTTCAAGTGCTTGAATTTCCGTGCAAACTTGAACATTTTGGCACAGTTCGAAAGACCAGATCTAAATAAAGGTATCTTCATCAAGTCCTCAAAAGTTTGCAAGTTATGCTACGAAAAGTATTGTGAATTTTTGAAGAACGGGGAAGAATACGAAGGTTATAATAAAAATGCAAATGTTGCTGGCAGAGATGGAAGGAAGGAGAGTTTACAATCGATAGATAATAATTTAATACCCACTGATTGGGATTGGTCCTCCTTTTAGAATGTTAAGCGAAGAAGTAGGAGAAGAAAAAAAATGAGGTTCAGAAAGAGAAAGATAAATAATATTTATAAAAGATAAAACTAGAGTTATATATACCGTGGGTGTATATATTATACATAAAGTAATAGAGAAAAAAAGTACAGAAAAAACAATAGAAACTAGTTCGTCAAAGGCAAACATGTCACCAGTCATACCAGTTTATAATCGAGATGAAATTGAAGAGAAATTTGAAAGATTATTGAAAGATCCATCATGTGAGATGCATTCGTTGGTACAAAACCAATGTACGTTTGATGGTAATAACATACACTGTTTGCCGTTTAAAAGGGTCTTTTTAAGATGCAGTAACAAGTTCAGAGATAGCAAAGAAATAGTTGGATACAAATTAACACCAAATCATAACATAAAAAGAGACCATAGCATTAAAAAGATCAACATTGAAATCACAAATCAGTCTGATAATCAATATGACATTAAATCAAGAGATGTGGAGGAGTTTTTGAAAGCTGATTTGGTGCTAAGAAATAAAATGGAAAACTATTATAATAAATATAAATAATTAAACACACATACACACACATAGCAAGGGGGAAGCGTATCAATAGACTTCACCCTCTTTAGGTTGGACTAATTTCTTGTTGGCAGGAGATGCCATGAGTTTACGTAGGTCTAACAGTAAGATTTCCATTGAGTATGTTCTTTTCCAGTTACTGAGAGTTGAGAATTTGTCAACAATGACGTTACCATTTGACTGATCAACGCAAGGTAGATTTATTTTGGAGACGAACTTCACGACGGGTGGTTCATTTGGGTAATCGTCGTTACACGTTATGCTCAAGAAGTAGATTCTGTTTGAGTGGTTGGAGTTTGGAGGCCCGAGAATGGTGGCGTTCCAGTGGGTCATGGTTATGTCGTCTGGGTCTGAGAGGCCGTAGGAGCAGGACTCTGAGCCCAGTCCTTTCTCTCCCATTTCGAGTTCCTCTAGGAGTTTAAAGTTTCTAGGTATTGAAGACATTGAGATGAGTGTACTTTAGACGAAATGTGGAGGGTATATAGGGAATAAAAGAAAGAGAAAATGTATATAGCTAAACCTAGAACAACGGTGCACTGTGTATCTAACGGTTATGTATTTATAACAGGATGGTGTAAATTAAAATTCGCCACCGGATTTTTTCATGAGAATAAAAATTTACAATCACTCCAGTAGCATGCTGCCTGTGATCTCGATTACAGCTTAGTGGCACACTAGCATGGCATTACATTACGTCGCATTACTCTGATATCTCAAACACGAAGCCATGGAGGAAAGAATCGCCGAGCTAGAAAAAGTGATCAAATTTCAGCAGGACAAAATACAACAATTGGAGACCAGACTGAACGAGAGGCCCATTACGCTGAAAAGGAATCCGTCCAACACGAGTGTGGAGGTGGAAAAGGTGCTCAAGCTCAAGCAGCGCCTCAAGGAGCAGTACAAGAAGACCATCAGAGACATCTGTGCCAAGGTGCACGAGCAAACGGGGTTAAGGCTGCTCGTCAACAACAACCATGTTGTTCTAAGGGCGTCCAGAAAGTGAACCCTACCAGTAGAGACTACAACAAAAGTGTGGGTCAATGGAAACGTGTGGGATGCCAAACCCGCGCACCTGAAAACGTGAAGTAGAAATATCGGTTTCAGCTTTTGCGATTAGGGGCCTTCATCGCTGAGCGTTCGGTATGCCCAATAAGAGGATTGATAAAGCTTCGAAAAAAGGATGACCAGGGGTATATTGTTAGTGAGCCAGCTACTGGAAGAGACCAGAGAGACATACCAAAAGGGTAATAAAGAGGGCAACGTAGGCACAAGAGCTCAAGAGGGCAATTGACCTCGGAAGTGATTAATAAATTGACACGAAATTAGCATTTGTCCTTTCCCAATGGACGCAGCTGAGCATTTGCGGTATTTCGCTTTGTTCCGAGAAGGCGAATGAAAGTAATTATATAATATGGAGATAAGTTGGCGGAACGGATTGCAAAGAACGGAATTGAGTAGCAGTGAAGCGCAGGGTGTGCAATGGCCAGAGCTACCTCCAACGACTGGCAGCACACGTTCTCAGAGCAGGGATCTCAACCTCCATTTTTCAAATCTCCATTATCGGATCCGAATTCCTTGGATTTTTTCCCGAAATGCGAGACTGAGCTCCAAAAAATCATGACTAGAAATTACACGCCAACTTAAAAGGAGCTCAATAGCCGCCATTGAGAATCCACTCATCGTCAACTTTGAGCGTAAGTCATCTTTTTTTTAAATCAGTCGATTACATATATTTATTTATATTTAACACCACTGTATTCTCTCTTTTTCGTTGCTAAGGAACAGAATATTAGATAAATAAATAAATTTTTTGATTAAAAAATTATAAAAAAAGGAGCTAGCTTATATATACCTATCATATTTATTATTACCTGTAAAGATGTCTATTAGAAACTTTCAAAAGGCTTTTGCAAGAGCATACTCCACTGCAGAACCAACACTAAAGGAAAGATTTGCTGAATTGCTTCCAGCATGGCAAGCAGAGGTCAAGGAACTCAAGGCCAACCACGGTAAAACCGTCATTGGCGAAGTGTTGCTTGAACAAGCTTACGGTGGTATGAGAGGTATCAAGGGTTTAGTTTGGGAAGGTTCTGTTCTTGACCCTGTTGAAGGTATCAGATTCAGAGGTAAGACCATTCCTGACATTCAAAAGGAGTTGCCAAAGGGCCCAGGTGGTGCTGAACCATTGCCAGAAGCTTTGTTCTGGTTGCTGTTGACTGGTGAAGTTCCAACTGAAGCTCAAACCAAGGCTTTCTCCAAGGAACTTGCTGACAGATCTGAATTGCCAAAGCACGTTGTTGACCTCTTGGATACTTGTCCAACCACTCTTCACCCAATGGCCCAATTCTCAATTGCCATCAACGCCTTGGAATCCGAATCTAAGTTCGCCAAGGCTTACGCAGACGGTGTTAACAAGAAGGAATACTGGAAGTACACCTACGAAGACTCCATTGACCTCTTGGCTAAGTTGCCAAATGTTGCTGCCAAGATTTACAGAAATGTTTTCAAGGACGGTAAGGTTGCCAAGGTTGACTCCAGCCTTGATTACGGTCACAACTTCGCCAACTTGTTAGGTTTCGGTGAAAACAAGGAATTTGTTGAATTGATGAGATTATACCTCTCAATTCACTCTGATCACGAAGGTGGTAATGTCTCTGCTCACACAACTCACTTGGTGGGTTCCGCACTTTCATCTCCATACCTTTCTCTTGCTGCTGGTATGAATGGTCTTGCCGGTCCTCTTCATGGTAGAGCTAACCAAGAAGTTTTGGAATGGTTAGTTGGCATGAAGAAGGAACTTGGTGATGACATCTTCGACAAGAAGAAGATTGAAAAGTACTTATGGGAAACTTTGAACGCTGGTCGTGTTGTTCCTGGTTACGGTCACGCTGTTTTGAGAAAGACTGATCCAAGATACACTGCTCAAAGAGAATTCGCTTTGAAGCACATGCCAGATTACGACATGTTCAAGTTAGTTTCTAACATTTACGAAGTTGCTCCAAAGGTCTTGACTGAACACGGTAAGACCAAGAACCCATGGCCAAATGTTGACTCTCACTCTGGTGTTCTTTTACAATACTACGGTTTGACTGAAGAATCTTACTATACCGTCTTGTTCGGTGTTGCAAGAGCTTTCGGTGTCTTGCCTCAATTGATCATTGACAGAGGTTTAGGTATGTCCATTGAAAGACCAAAGTCATTCTCCACCAAGAAGTACAAGGAATTAGTTGAAAATCTTTCTAAGAAATAAATGAATTCAATAATGGATAGCAATTCATCTCCTTTGTCATGTATAAAACAAAAACACATTTGATTACAACTGTTTCTTTATGATAATGAAAACTCTTTCTTTTATATCATCATTATATTCAATATATTTATTTATTTTCATTTATCTATTTATTATATATATGTATAAAAAATAGAAGGGAAAAGTTAAAACAAAACAAGAAAGATACTTGTAGTAGCTTGGGAATTAAACGAAGTGGCCACTGTGCTACTTAATAGCGTATCATGTACTTTTAACTTATCGTGAGGATACATACTCATGGAAAACGAGTACTCAAGTGGTCTCTTGATGTTGTTCGACTTCATGTAGTCAAGTACGGTAGATTCCTTTTTTTTATTACGTTGCACTATTGGTGTGCAATTAAGTTATGATTAGATTTTACATATTAAAATCAGTGTTTTGCATGGAACAAAGTCCTGTGATTAAATACTTCAACATATGTTAGAGAGAGCTTTTTATTTCTTTAGTAGCAAGTGCAAACAATCATGATGCCCTTAAATTAAACCCTTCGCACGTTGACACACTTCCGGCGCTTCAAGACTCTTTTCACGAAATAGCTATCATATATGTTAGTTGATAAGAAGCTCAAGTAGGAATAAGCCAAAAAAAATAACTATGGAAAAACTTTTTACTTGACCAAAGTCAGATCTTAAATTTTATTCACACTCTACTTTTTAGTATGATGAAATCATTTGTCAGATCTTTCCATCACACTATGACCATTAGTAATAAGGCGAAGACAATTGACGGCAAAAGTATCTCTAATGAGATCAAGAACAACATCAAGGAGACTATCAAGTTACACAACCTGACACCAAAGTTGTCGATCATTCAGGTTGGAACTCAGCAAGATTCAACAAACTATGTTAGAATGAAGAACAATGCCGCTGGTAAGCTTGGTATTAGTTGCGATGTTATAAAATTACCAGAAACAACAACTACTGAAGATTTAAAGTCAAAATTATTGGAATTGAATGATTCGAACACTAATGGTATATTGGTGCAGTTACCAATACCGCAGCACATTGATCATGAAATTTTGGAAATCATCAACGAAACTAAAGACGTTGACGGATTTGGTAGGTTTAATCTTGCAGAACTCAATAAGGTCAATGGTAAACCACTGTTTTTACCATGCACACCAGAAGGATGCATTAGATTGATCAAATCGACTGGCATTGAACTTCAAGGTAAACATGCAGTTGTAGTTGGTAGAGGTGATATTGTTGGCAGACCAATGTCATCACTTTTATTAAGACATGATTGTACTGTCACCGTCTGTCATTCTAAAACTGAAAATATTGATCAAATCATTAAAATGGGTGATATTGTAATTTCTGCTGTTGGTAAACCTGAATTAATCAAAGCTGAATGGATAAAGCCTGGTGCAGTTGTTATTGATGTTGGTATCAATTACGTTGACGATGCAAGCGATAAAAGAGGTTACAAAATTTATGGTGATTGTGCTCGTGGGGTTGAAGACGTTGCTGGTTACTTGACACCTGTTCCTGGCGGTGTTGGACCAATGACTATCGCCATGTTAATGGAAAACGTTATGTTGTCTGCCAAGAATAACAATAAATAAACAAATACAAACAAAATTTATATATACTCATATTGCTTTACCAAAAACTAATACTAGGATCCTCTGTTTTAATGAAATTATTTTTTTGTTGATTTTTGAAAGCTGTTTTCAAAACCTTTCCTACATCAGATCCATTCAAAACAGCTCCACGTTCACTACATTTGGCCTTTTGCTTTAATTCCTCACAAAGTCCATCAATGTCAATATCCGTAAATTTTGGATGTGACGTTATCCTCTCCCAAATTTGTGAACATTTCATCAAATTCTCTGTATCATCAGGTACAACTTCATTAACTAGATCATCCACTTCTTTATCAGCTTCGATTTGTTCTTTAGTAGGTGGTACCGTCGGTAGTAAGGCGTTGTCTTGTTTTAAAAGGTCATCGAAAATATCTTCTTTATCAAAGTCCACATCTAAAACGTTGAAATTATTCAACAAATCAGTGTCTTGTATATTTTCAAACATCATCGTATTACCCTGGTCAAACAAAAATCCCATTTCGTTGTTATCATCTTGGTCATTTATCCTTATATTACTGTCAATCTGATCAAAAGGCTTTGTCTTGTTATCGTCCAATTCATTAATAAAAATCAAAGGACTTGACACGCCTTCGCTTGTATTAGAAACTGAGCTTGGTGCGCTCATTGACTGTGGTAGCGGGCACTCCTTGCTACCACACGCTTGATTCAATGTTTTACAAAACACTTCCTCGTTGAAATCCTCCTTTGCTGGAGTTGAGTTCTTAGCCCAGCTATCCACTGATGATGTACTCGATACGCTCTGCTGTTTGAAATAGTTAGGTGATGATTCAGTTGAACCTGTAGAACCTAGGTTTTCATACTTACTTAACTTATTCATAAGCGAATTCACCTGCATTCGAAGTAATTCGGACTCATTAGCTATCTGCGTCTTTTCATCTTCGAGTAATTGGACTCTGTCTTCTAATTCTTGCATTTTCTTCTCCTTTCGTTCCCTAAATGCTCTTTGCGCAGCTCTGTTTTGTGCTGTCCTCTTATTTTTCGGCTCCTGGGTAAGTGGCTTGCGTCCAGGCTTGTTAATTGGTCTTTCTTTCACTTCCATTGACATTTCTTGGTAAACTGTACTTCACTTACGTTGTCAGTTGAAGAAGAGAAATTGCCATTTTTGATTAGTAATTCTATTTTTTTTTAATTTCCGGCTTAATCTCCATCAAATTTTTTCAACTTCGTATCGGACTTTCAGTTTAGCCAGCAATAGATCTCCTTACTTTGAGAATAATTAGTTGTAATTTATCCATATTTCTCTGGTATATATTACTTTTCTGTAAAATAGTTACTCCCACAAGAATAATTATTGTTCGGATCAAGTGGTGATTGGCAGACAAATCCCAGATTTTCATTGCTAGCCTTTTAACGAAAGCTAGTAGCATGCCAATCATATGCAAAACTCCTAGGCCACGTCCGCTGCTTTTTCCATCCTTTTTATTAGTGTTTATGATCGCTAGCTCGTGCTTGATGTTTGTCAAAGTTGAGTTTATGTCGTTTTTCCATTTGGTAAATTCGTCTGCTTGGTCGGTGTCCAAGTAAGAACTGGTGTCTGTGTGTGGTTCGTCTAGGCTGTTGTTATTTAACGTAAATCCACTTAGGCTACCTGTTCGTGAACCTGCCAGTCTTGAATTGGGCCTTTGGACACCACTCGATGCGATTCTGTACAATGAAGCTGCTGGAGATTGTGATCTGAGGATGGGCGGCGAGTTGGCAAATGTGGGACTACGCTTATTGATACCCAGCGATCCGTACTTAGCACTTTTACTTGTAAACTGATCCCAGTAGCTTTGCAAAGACTGCCGCAGTTCTACAACCTGGGTGTTACCGTCACTGTAGCTATTGAGCAACGCAAGGAGTCTCTTTACATATTTTCTTTTCGACTCGTTGACAGATGTGCCCTCGTTAGACTTCCACGATTTCCACTTGGTGTAATTCACATAGTCAACAACAGGATTCGGTTCACTTATGTTCACATCTCCTTCTGTAGCCTGCTTGTAGATACCGTAGAGCTCAACTCTCACCTCCAATGGCGGTCTTGAAACCTCACTGCTGTTGTTCGAAAGAACCGTTAGTGACTTAATGCTAGCCAGAGCATGCACGAATATCTCATCGCACGTTACCATGATCTCTTGCTCAACACACCAGAAAGAAAGATGTTTACCTTTTACCAAACAAGAAGCAAAATAGATTTTTAATGATGCTCTAAATCAAGGCGGTGCTACAGCTCAGCAAAGATACACAGATCATTTACATTATGAGACAACTAAAGAAGTAGTTTCTACAAGGAAATGAACTACATGATGAGGATGTTTGGCGATAAAAAGGAACCACTAAATGTATGAAATCAATTTAGCAGTTGAGTAGTAGCCAGAAATTAATTTAGTTTGCATTTAAAATTGGTGCCAAGTATGGGGAGACTTGGAAACAGAGTGTTAGCAAACATGCAGTGTTAAGGCAATAGCAGTAACACTGACAGAAAATGGTTATTGTTAGAAATGAAATTTGTGTGTCAACAGAAGGAACCTTTATTAACAAATTATACATAAGAAAAGTTGAAACAAAATATTGATGATGCTTAGTTTTCTGGGACTGTTCAAAGAAATGAGGGTTAGTATAATGAATTTGAAGAATTTGAAAAAGAAAAAAAGATAACATACTGTCAATTTCACCAGCGTTAATAGCATCAATGATATCGTGAGGTGGCTTACCGTCAACTCTACAACCGACAGATTGAGCAGTACCTAAGATTTCCTTAGCGACGGAGGCCAAGTTCTTACCGAAGGACTTTTCTCTCATGGTTCTAGCGATTTCAATGATTTCGTCAAGGGAAACGTTACCGTTGTGAGGAACGTTCTTGTCCTTCTTTCTGTCTCTTGGAGCTTCCTTCAAAGCAGCAATGACAAGAGAAGAGGCAGATGGAACAACGGAAGCTTCAGCTTGTCTGTTTTGAATCTTCAATTGAACGGTAACCTTGATACCCTTGTAGTCCTTGGTAGCCTTGGCAATATCATCACCAACCTTCTTTGGAGACAAACCAAGAGGACCAATCTTTGGAGCCAAAGCGGATGAAGCACCGACTTCACCACCGACGGCTCTCAAGTAAATGTAACTAACTGCAGTTGGGTCAAACTTTGGAGGCATTGTTGTTTAGTTGAAAGTTGCTGATTCTATAGTAACACTCCAACAGGTTAAATTTTCACTTAGAGATTTTTTTACTAGAAACTTTTCAGCGACAAAGCAAAAAAATTCTGGCTCTGGTTGTGACTGTTAATAACCCTCATCGCAAACACGTGACTGTGAGGGTTAGATTCTAGTTTTCTACAGTTCAAGGCTCTTTGATATTGCAATAGCTTTGGTGAGTTTTAGTAAACTTCCTTAGCGGATGCCTCAGTAGTGGCCACCGTCCAATAACTTTCTTTCTTTGCAATCTCGGGTTATACGAGTGGTATTTTTATTCGTTAATGCTATATATTAAATGAACAGCTTTACTTTTTGACGCTAAGTTTCAAACTTGGGAAGTAAGTGCTGCTGGACTTTACGACAGTGTATGCCGTCTTGTCTAAATTGTTTATATCAATCGTTTTCAATGATGCAGACAGTTCTAGCTGTGATGTCACTGCCACCCTTTTCAGCGTTTGTAATTGACACTTGTAATGGCTTAGCAAGGATTCGTTGGAGATAAACTTGGTCAAAATGCTTTCACACTCACCAACCAGGGCGGATACTTGTTTCATATGGTCTTGAACCAGAATGCTAATCCTGTTGATTTTGTTTTCTTTGACTATAAGGTCAAATGTTTCGTTAAATGACTTGACAGAGCTATTCAACTCTTCATATGTTGGCATTGATGGCACACCAATGGAATTGAAGGGTTTCCATTGAAGTTGGTAAAGTTGCTTTGCTGAAACTCTTTTTTGTGCATGAACACTCAACTCATCAAATCCCATTGAGCATAAAACTTGAAGTAGTGTGAGCTTTAATTCAGAAATCAGTTTCAAAATTTTATGGTACTGGTATTTGAAATCCCAATAACTCAATGTCTTTTCAATGTCTTTCACTTGTGATTTCTTTAGTTCGTATTCTTTCTTTACTTTTGCTTTCTTTTCACCTGTTAACTTTTTAATTTTTTTAGGATACGAGCTTAACTGTTCGATTCTGTAATGATAGATACCCTTCAGTCTTTCGATGTGGCTCAAAAAGTGGTCAATCTGATAAATCAAGACAAAATATCCACTAGTAAGTTCTCTTACATCTTTAAACAAATCAAGCTCAATACTTTTCAATGTAATTTCAACCATCTTTTCTAGTTTTTCAAAGTAGATAAATGATAACAAGGGCATTATAGGTTGCTGTGTTTCAATGCTTACATCTTGTATCTTTTTATTCAAATTGGCTTCGTATTCAGGTAACTCTGCCTGAAATTTGTCCCAAAACAAAACGCTTTTACATGTAATTTGTCTTTGTCTTGATGGATTTTGAGATACAGAAGTCAATTCTTGGCTGAATGGTAGCTTCAGATTTTCAACAAACATATGGACTTCACTTTCAAAAGTATCGTCTTGATGCATGTCAAGAGAAGAATTCAATAGAGTAGCCTGTCTCATCCATCCCCAAAGTAAATTGTCAATTTTGAAGTGTTCATCACCAAAAATACTCTCATCATCTCTAATGAAAAACAACTGTAAAATCATTCTCGGAACTACATGTAAACCCAAAATTTCATCCTCACTGTGAAGATGGCGCTTAGTTTTGAGATAGGTCAACCACTCACGTAATTCAATAATGGATTGCATTGCGTTCAGTTCCAAAACATCATTGGTATCTTGGAATAGCTCTTTCAAATTGGCAATAGTGTCATCCCATGATAATTGAGAAACTGGTTTTGGAGGCGAAAAGTTATTGTACTTTCTCAAAGCGTTTGTATTGAAGCAATTTGGTGGTAATTCACCTATGTCAGCAGTTTTTAAATTGTTTAGTATGCCAACAATTTCTCTTATTTGCTTTTGCTTATGCTCTACTTCAATTGCAAGCTTGAATGGCACTAGTTTGAGACTTAATATTGATTCAAAATTTATCCAACATTTCAAAATCTCTAAAATGTCTAAAATCTGTTTATTATCTGTCCATTGGGGAATGACTGAAATAAGTTTCAAAACTTCAGACGTTTCAACTTCATACAGCCAGTCCAAGTCCATTGTTCTTGTTGTGATGTCTTCGTCCTCATAGACCACGCCAGCAAGACCGCATTTCAAAACAAACTTTACACATCCAATAACGGCTACAATTAACCTATCGACAATGTCATTCCAGTTACCTTCGCTACCTAAGAAGCGCAAATCACCGTGTTTTTGATATTGTTCAAGAAGAGCGCATAGCGGTTCATAGGCCAGCAAGGAATTGCTCAAACTGACATTATCGGAAAGCCAACATGTCAATGCTCTTAACAAACCAGTTGTTATTCCGAGTGCGCTCGTTTCGTCCAGAGTATTGTTCTGGTACAAAACTGGTGTGACCAAGTATGAGTCAAGCCTTGGATTGAGTATTTCCAAGGCATGAGTTCCATGCAATAAAGGGAACGAATTTGATTTCACAATGGTTCCAAAGGGGATCTTTGCTGTTGTCTCAAAGAACAAAGAAGTGACATCCTTCTGGGCCTTTTTGGAAACATTCAGTCCATGCAGGGAAGAGGTTAGCGTGTCTAACATGCACTTGTTCTTACTGAACAACAGAAAGTGAATGAAGCTAGCGGAAAAAAATTTTTCAATACAACGATTACATCAACAAAGCTTGATATTCAAAAAGCATTTAAAAGACATCAAAGTGTTCATTTCTAAGGGAAGAAGAATAAATATATATATTTAATAAATAATAAATAACTCATTTGTAAAAAATGAAAAAGTGAATAAATATATGAGGAGGTCATTAGATGGCTTCAGTTAAAACCTTGTTCAACTTAGAAACCTTAGCGGAAACAGACAAGTCTACAGTCTTGTCACCAACTTCGACAATCAAACCACCGAGAATGTCTGGGTTGACTTCGTTGGAAATCTTCAAAGACTTACCTTGACCGACGTACTTGGAGGCAGAGATGGCCTTTTCTAACTTAGCCAAGGTCTTAGAGTCGAGCGCCTTAGCGGACACCACGGTAGCTTCGACGACACCGTTGTGTGCGTCGTTCAAGACGGAGAATTGCTTGGCAATGTTAGAGAAGATGTCCAATCTGTTGTTTTCTGCAAGAACACCAAGAAGGTTGACGGTAACAGGTTCCAACTTCAATTGAGATGACAATGTAGAAACGACTTCCTTTCTTGCGCCCAAGGAAAGAGCTGGGTTGGCCAAAACGGCTGCGACCTTAGCGTCCTTGGCAAGAACGTCTGCTAGCTTTTCAACTGATGCGTTGGTCTTGTCGATAGATGAGTCCTTTGCAGCGGCAGTGTAGAGAGCGGTAGCGTAGGTACCATCAAGACCGAAAAGCTGAACTGGTGGCTTGACTGAAGCTGCGGCCTTGGTAGCAAGGGATCTGACAAATTGAACGGTAGCAACCATCTTGTTGTTATTTCAATCTTCTTAATAAAAGAGGTTCCTTCTCTCAGTCTATTTTTTTTGATGGTGGGCCATCCAATGAACTTGATTTTCCCTCAATAGGAAGCATTGGGCACAGCGCGCACCGCACAAGGGTGTTGTTACCTTTGTGCCAAAATTAATTTTGAAGGAGAAATAATTTGGGCACAATTCACATTACAGGGGTGCGGTGCAATTTGTGCCCATTTTTTGGCACTTTTGTGACGCCGCCCCCGTATGGTGATGGTTGTGCCCAAATTTTTGACTTAAGTCAAATGCAGCAGGTGCCGTGCGCGTTGTGCCCAATCTTTGTCTCTTTCATTGAAATTTTTTTTCTTCAACTGTATATAAGAGAGTGTAGTTGAAGGTTGGATTCGTGTACATTAAATAGAAATGTTCTCGGTGCTGTGCAAGAGAACATGGGCTATCTCTAAAACCAGTGTTTCACATGGATGGAACACAGGGTATTTCAGATTGGCATCAACAACACCAGCAACGTCGTCATCATCGTCAATACAAGCATCAGCAATAAGTCAACGTGAAATCGAATTGACGGATTTAGAGAAACAAGATGAGTTGACATCAAGGCAGTTTCAGTTATCAAAGGAAAAGGTGTTGATGAAAAAGCTGAAGCCAACTTCACCGGGTTTGAGATGGTGGAGAAAGCCATTGTATCCATATCTGTGGAAGGGCAAACCATTTAAGCCGTTGACAGTGACCAAGGTGGCCAAGGCAGGTAGAAACAACACAGGTAGAATTGTCGTGAGACACCAGGGTGGTGGTGTGCAGAGAAGAATCCGTATCATTGACTACGAAAGAAACGAAGCGGGACCACATATTGTTGAGAGAATCGAGTACGACCCAAATAGAACGGCACACATAGCGCTTATTTACAAAAAGGACCAACCTCAACTCAGATCGTACATCATTGCATGTGAAGGGCTCAGAGAGGGAGATGAAGTGGAATCGTTCAGAAAGGGTATCCCAAAGAGATTCATCAAGGAAATGGGTGGTGTCATTGATCCTGCCCTTCTTAGTGTCAAGATCTCGAGAAAGGGTAACTGTTTGCCAATCTCCATGATCCCAGTCGGTACCATTGTTCACAACATTGGAGAGCACAAGATCGGTCCGGCTAAGTACTGTCGTGCTGCAGGATCGTTTGGTAGAATCGTTTCTAAGTTACCAGAAACAGGAAAGGCCATTGTTCAGTTGCAGTCTGGCGAACAGCGTTACATT
Source organism: Saturnispora gosingensis (assembly GCA_030570395.1). Classification (NCBI taxonomy): domain Eukaryota; kingdom Fungi; phylum Ascomycota; class Pichiomycetes; order Pichiales; family Pichiaceae; genus Saturnispora; species Saturnispora gosingensis. The sequence continues at coordinate 920,326 of JAJLVU010000004.1, forward strand.
TCCATTGAAGCCTGTGCCACTTTAGGTGTCACTTCCAACGCCGCACATCACAACGAATCGCTTGGTAAAGCAGGTAGAAACAGGCTCAAGGGTATCAGACCAACAGTGAGAGGTGTAGCCATGAACACATGCGATCATCCAATGGGTGGTGGTAGAGGTAAGTCCAAGTCCAATAAACCTTCCATGTCTCCTTGGGGTGTTCTTGCAAAGGGTGGTTTTAAAACGAGAACCGGTAAGCACCAAAATAAGAATAAGTTCAAAGACAGACCAAGAGGTGCTGCCAGAAAGTAAGACAATCGATTGCAAGGATAGATATTTTTCAGTAATAGGAATCTTATGTTCTTATTCTTTATCTCTCACTATATGTGATTTGGTTAATGTATATAGTTTAAAATTCAATTCTGGTCATTACTATAATATAAAAAATAAAAGCTGCACCTCAAAACCTCATCTATATCAGAGCGTCTCTTTCCTAATTAGAAGTGTGTGATAGTTAAATGATAATAGATAGCTTCAACAATCTACTTGTTGACGTTTCCTGGAAGCGATACATCGTTATCAGTGGAAACAACCGTTTGCCAATTGAATTGCAATCCATCTTCGTCGTCGTACTCGTAGTCTTCCTCTTCGTGATGTTCATCATGATCATAGTCTTTTTCATCGCTATTTCCATGGACATTGTTCACGTTGTTAGTCTTCTTCTTTAGCAACAGCCCTTGATTAGGTGTGAATACAACGTCATGTTTCTCTAATGACTGCAATGTTGCATGGGATCCGTGTTGTGAAGATGTTGTTTGATATATAGAATGAAGTGATGAAACTCTATTGATATCGCTGTTCTTCACCTTATCTAACGCTGACATCTTCTTCAGGCAATCAGTTCTGGAGACAATTGCTAATAGGCTGATAGGATAAAAAATGCGGGGGATATAATTTCACTTAAAATTTCATCATCCAGAAAAAGATTGACAATATTAATGTTTGTTTTTAGCAATAAACAGCCTGTAGTGCGTTTTTGAAAATAAGTATGAAGGTAAGTATAGACACCAATATAATTTTGCTGAAATACTTTGAAACCCGCAAAATAGTATGTTGCAAAATCTCTTGTTTCTTAAAATTCAAGAATTTGAAGCTTGATGTTATAGATGTACTCTTTTTCATAACAGTAATTGTAAACAAATCGTTTAAACTATGCATATATACTTTTATGGTTTTTCAATCGTAAGCAACCTTAAATTATTGTCGCAAATGAACAAACTATTACTAAATTACTAGTTTCAGTGAAACAGTTGAAACGTATTTTCGAATAACAGAAAGAACGAAAAAGCATAACTAACTTAGTAGTTAAAAAGTTTTATACAAATGCCTACAATCAGTGAGAGTGAAATAATAAATGATTTTGCTAGATAGCCTTTAAGTAAACTAGGTGGAAAATAGAAAAGTATGTGATTTCAGCCTTATGACAAAACGAAGAGGCCCAAACACATGAACGTGTACAATGAGTTCCTTACCTCTAATCGAAAAGCGTTGTCAGAAAATTCACTACTAGGAGTGTTACCTGAGCCTGTTTGAACTGTAATTGCAGCACTGAAAGAGCTTTCTGCTGCATTGCCATTGATACTATTGATTCCGCTAACAACTGTGCTAAACCCAACAGTAGAAGTTGTTTGAATGAGAATCACTTCGGTAACTGAGTTCTTATTATTATCCGTTGTTGTTTGTGTTGTAACAGAATATTCGAAACCACTACCACTGGTGATGATGGTGTGTGTACTGATCACCTCAGATGCAAAAATAGTTTCACCATTAGGTTCTGATGAAATTGTTGTGTTGACGCTATTAGTCTGATGAGATGTTTTGGTATCGTTTCCAATAGTTGAAGTTTCAAATTCATCACTTGTTTGTGCACGTTCTGATAACAACGTAACACTGGCAGCAGTTTCGGTTGTCTTAATATTGTTTGTTGTATCCTTTGAATTTGTTTCTTCAGAACCTTTTGTTTTACTAACATTTGTTGTGACGGTAACCACTCCTGATTCTGTAAATGCAGTTGCACTTATTTCACCAGAAGAAAAACCTTGCATAGTACTTGAAGAAACATTAGTAATGGTTGAAAGGGTTGTTAAAGGAGAGTCAAAAATAGTTGAAACAATAACAATAACTTGAGTATACGTTACTGCACCATTATCATTAGTAAACGTAGAGGTGTAGGTGGTTGGCTGCTCAGTACCAGACGTGATCGTCGTAGTGCCCAAATCCGATGTTGGAATGACGACAACGACCTCGGTGGAAGTTGGCGTGCCAGCTGAGTTGGTGAAAGTCGAAGTGTAGGTGGTTGGTTGCTCAGTACCAGACGTGATCGTCGTAGTGCCCAAATCCGATGTTGGAATGACGACAACGACCTCGGTGGAAGTTGGCGTGCCATCTGAGTTGGTAAACGTAGAGGTGTAGGTGGTTGGTTGCTCAGTACCAGATGTGATCGTCGTGGTGCCCAAATCCGATGTTGGAATGACGACAACGACTCGGTGGAGGTTGGTGTGCCATCTGAGTTGGTAAACGTAGAGGTGTAGGTGGTTGGCTGCTCAGTACCAGACGTGATCGTCGTGGTGCCCAAATCTGAAGTTGGAATGACGACAACGACCTCGGTGGAGGTTGGCGTGCCAGCTGAGTTGGTGAAAGTCGAAGTGTAGGTGGTTGGTTGCTCAGTACCAGATGTGATCGTCGTGGTGCCCAAATCTGAAGTTGGAATGACGACAACGACCTCGGTGGAGGTTGGCGTGCCAGCTGAGTTGGTGAAAGTCGAGGTGTAGGTGGTTGTATCGTAAACTCATGTTAGAGACTCATCGTTATCACGGACTCGTAACTTAGCCATCTCAGTTATATTTTCATCCGAACAAACTTGCAAGGTTGTCGTGATTGTTTCTAATGGCGTAGTTGGAACGACAACAACAATGTCCGTAGCAGTTGTGTCGCCGTTTGAGTTTGTTAAGTATGTAGTGTAGTTAGGTATTGATGTGGTACCTGAGCTTACGGTTGGGGTTCCGTATGGGATTGATGGTATAATGACGACATCTTGTGTAATAAGAGCCCCATTTGTTGCTGTCGATGTTTCCAAACTTGTTATAACACCAGTTGCAGTACCTGAAGTGATTGTTGTAGTTTTAGGAAGTACAACCGTAGTTGGCGTACATTGATCGGATGATAAGTCAACAGCAGGTCCAAAGACATTTTCTTGAAAATCAGTAACTGGAACTTGATCAGGGTCAAGTAAAGTGAAACTCAACCTTCCGGTTTTAACAATGTTAATATAGACTATTCTCATCGGTATATAGTAACCTTTCACTAAGTAAATCAAGGATGTTGAGCTTGCTACAGGACCACCCAATGATTTCATAGCGTATAAAATTGGAGTATCTGCAGCATTTTCGGGAATATTCGTTTGCGTGTTTCCATTGCAGCAATCAAAAGCACCAGAACCGATCCAAACCATAACAGTATCATCAATTTGATCTGCTCGAAAGGTGTATAAACCTGTTTTTTGAGGCACAAAATAACCAGTGTATTCAAAAAGAAAATGTGTATAGTAAACAGTCATCCCATATATTAACCTTTGACCGTCTTGTGACCAAGGACCAGTCGTAATTTGGATATAAGGATCAGTCACACCGGACGTGGATGAAAGGGGAGTATTAGTTAAATAACCTGAAGCCATATAATTTGTGTTAGAAAAGTCAGTTTTGTCATTATATGGATAATCATAGTACTTCACCACAAACCCATTACTTGAATCTAATTGTCAAACAAGCAAGCACTAGCAGTAGGAAATACTGTTCCGGTGTTGGCTGCTATTGTAGTGTTGATAAAACAGGCAATAAAAAGCCCTATACAATATCTGTTAGAAAAACCCCACATGGTTTAGTACATAAGGGATTGAGAGTAACGGGGCATTATGAACAGGATAGACTTTCATTTATAAATAAAGGAAAAATTTCATGCCAAGAATGGAACAGCAAACCCGGTTCTATAAGGTCCAAAAGCATAGCCTTCCTTATAAGAAGAAAATTAAATTTTCCTAGATGATGAAGAACAGACAACAGTATCCGAAAGAGAGAAAAGACCAAATTTATAGTTTCGAGGTGCGTTTGACTTGTCTGTTCATGGACTATATACAGATCTTAAAATACTAAAGTATTTCAAACATTAGTTCAATATTGATATGTGCAAGCCTTCGTCCGGCAGTGGTCCACGTACTGAGTCTAAACTCCGACAACCAAGTTCATATGCACACAGAATTTCGTTGTGCATTTTCAGTTTCTTAAATTAGCAACAAAAAGCGGATCATTTCGAATTTAGCCAAAGTTAAAAGATCACGACCATTACATAAAGACAACTAGAATGTATGATGACATTTTGTGAGAAACAGGCAGTTGCAGGACACTCTGAAAATGTAACAAACTATTGAAGAAAAAAATTTGTTCCTCATAAAACCGAACATTCTATAAAAAGATCTGCAAATAGAACTGTGCGCAAGAAACTAATTCCGGACCAAAAGGTATTGATTTCGGTTTACTTTTAATTTTGACAATATCCCGTTCCTACTTACTTGGTGATATGGTAGACCTGAGAACATTAGGGGCTTGGCAATAGACTCGATAATAGGGTCATTCGATCGCTACAATGTTTCAAGAATTTTTGCTCAAATCCAAACAATAAGTTCTGAATCAACTTCTTCTAATAACGATTTTAAATTAAAACAGAGTTTGAACACGAAAATATGTTACTTTGTGTTTTTTACCCTTTTGTGACAATAAGCTTCAATAGTGTTCTCGAAAAAAAAACTTCATTCCGTAAACGGTGAATATTTTTTGACGAAGAATGTGCTTTCCTTTTCACGCCCACGTTATTTTTCAACATTGCCGAAAGAGGAAAAAAGTGCATACACTATCTGCAAATACTATTTGTTATTACAAGCACCTGCATAAACATTCTTAAATTCAGCCGTTTTAAGGCAAAATAAGCTGAAATACAGCAATTTATTGAGCCACAGTTCCTGACCCAAGAACACCACCTAATTCTTTTCTTTTTTTATAGTACCTAGTTTATCCTCTTTTACCGGCGCGCATCGCTCGTAAAAAGTGTTTCTATAGCTTAGATATTCTTCAAAAGTTGCGTGACTTAAGTAACTCTGATCAATGTATGCATCAAAGTCTTCATTTTTTTATGCGGATCGAAGCTAATACGCCTTTGTTTTAACATTCACCACTGACTATATTTAGAAATCCTATACTTTATTGCAATCATGTCTGTTATTCTAGTTGCAGTTTATGAAGTGTTTCATTTTCAAGGAGTCGTAAGCGAAGCTCTTGCTGATCAAGATATTGAAAGCTTTTATTATCGGAAAATTTAACTTGTTCAATCTTGATGAAAAGAAGTACAGGTGGTTCTTGTTTTTGAATTTTTGAGTGGTCTTAATAGTTAGAAAAGACAAACAAGTTACACCGAGAGTTAGCTTCACACAAGTAAAGAAATTACAATAGATAACGGCATTCGTGTGCAATTCCTGAACTGTACAAGTTTACTAGGCAAGCTGAGCTTTTATGCACTGAAAAAGGATAGTTCATAAACGACGCTTGTAAGATTTGTGTCATATGTTTCATTCAATTCAAATTCTGTAACAGCCGTTGAAGAATTACAGTTACCTGGCTGCTAGCCTGTTTTAATATTTTCAGTTCTTTGTGAAAAACTATTTCATGACTGCTTATTATTGCTCATGTACTTCAATCAACAACTAGATTAGAGTTAATTGGTGCTGTTCTAACTCCACTTATGATTCCCAAAGCAGTTTTCGCATTCCGTTCCTTGTTCTTCAAACACTGAAGCAATATATGGGGTTCTTATATCCATATAAAATTCCTAGCAGCTATATGTCTTCCGGCTTTTTAGGTATTGCATTGCAAAAAATATATCATACTGTATAAACTCTTCTCGCATGTGTTTACTTGCACGAAAATGATCATTGCTCATTACTGGAGTCACCGTAAAAAGTTGATCTCTGATTGGAATTCAAGTAGGATTCATCTCCGATGAGAGCAGCTTGATGAGGCGATTTGCGTATTTTCAAGTAACGTTTTTATCGAATAAAATATATATTTGTTTATAAAGCCCGGAAGTTAGCTGCTACCGCAAAACCAATATCATCATAACGAATACCCCTCTTCAAACATGAAGGTAAAAGAATTAAATAAAAACAAAATTATGTGTGGTCCACAAATGAGAAAGATATTTTGAGTCGACAGCTCAGCAAAAAAAATCATTGTTTGCCTCAGATACGATATTAATAATTGTATTTTTCACCAAAAGGCATCAGTATCTAGACATAAGTATTGTTCATGAAACTGCTGCAGTAAATTGCAATTAATGGTCAGCGAACTAATGAACACTTTACGTGAATGTTAACTATACTCAAATCATTGATAGTGTGTTGCATTTTTGCCAACTTGCAAATATTATAACAGTTAACATCTCCTACAAATGATATCTTTTGAAGCATAATCAGTTTACACTTGGGGAAGCCGAATATTGATTTATGTATAAATAAAGGCCGGTAATTGAACAGTGGGACAACCATCAAGATGATAACTAATTTCTACCTTAGCTAATTATTTGTCATTTATTTCTCCAAAAATGATAATAATGGTGAATATCTGGTTGAAGTAACTAATTTTATTTTTGAGCATTGCAACACAGTGCTGCAAAAAAAAACCCTCATGCACTCCGTCTTCAATAAATTAAGCTTCGCACTTAAAGTATGGGATAAAATTCGCTCACAGCCTTTAGATGGCTTATTTGCATTCTAGTGCTATTGGGGATAGAAAACAAATAATTTGTTAATTGTATGACAATATCGCTCATTCCATCAGAAAAAAATTTTTGAACTAAAATTGTTCACTAAGTCAAATCTGATTCGATTTAACTGTTCGGACCTTTTAAGTTTAACCGAAGAATGTTGATACATAATCGACTTTTGAAAAACGCAACAACAATTGTAGCATTTTGATTCAAAATGCTGATGTTACATTATATGTGACTATATGGCTGCGACTTTTTGCAATTGTTAAATACCAATGAGTAACTTGTTACAAGAACTTTTTCATTGATAAACCTGCAAAAATTATGTCACCCTGCCGGCATTTAACCAATAAATTTGTTTAAAAAAAACCTAAAAAATGAGAAGTACGGGATTCGAACCCATGACACCACCTTGGAAGGGTGGTATGCTAACCACTACACTAACTTCCCAATTTATTATTTGATAGAGTTAGCAATAGGGAAGTTGGGAAAATAGTGGTTGATTTTAAAATAATATAAAAGAACTAATAAGTAAGACAAAGTCTTCGATATTTATATGGATAACATAAAAGAAATGATAATAATAATTGTGATCAACGAATGGTCCCCTTCGTGCTCTTTGTATTGGACTTTCAATATTGTCCCGTCATGTGGGAGTCCTTAATACTTGCTTGCGGTACTAACTTCGATTGCTACCACTACACGTGAGCTTGAACCATTGTCTAATTTAATTCTGCTAAGTTTTACAATTTCCGTATAGCGGTAATAACGATTTAGTTTGCTTAAATAAAAAAGGTGTATATAATTATTATAAATTATAATGTGGGGAATGCTTTCTATATTAGAAATTATATTAGAGTCTAGGTCATCTAATAGATAATAAGAATCTTTATGTCTTGAACATTTCTTTTTAAGAATGGCATACTAAATATGCTCAGGGTCTTTTCTAGTTATCTCAACACTAAGCAATTTCATAATTTCACTTTAACGTTTAGCTCGGAGTTCGCTTTTGTCGTCCGAACTCTAACATTATTATGAGAGAGTTAGCGGCCAAAAGTAGAGGAAATAATTGTTATTTAAAAAGAATATGAAAGAACTCAATAAATCAAACCAAGTGTCTGATATTTATATGGATAATGATGAAATCTATGTACATCATAATATTAACTGAGCATAATAAATGCATGTTTTCAATAAGATGCTAAAGGTTTCGTATATGTACATTAATCATGTAATAAGCTGAGCATTATTGATACATGAATATCAATATTATACGACTACGAATCATATGATATTGGCCATACGAACATATTCAGAGTTAATGTTTAGATTTCTAAATATATTAAATTATTAATCCATTAAGTCCGAATTAGTATAAATAGCCGTCATTATTAACGTTATAATTACTTTATATTTAATTTATAATTAACGGTTTGAGTAATAAACTCTGGATTTATCAGATAAAACTAATAGAAAGAAATAATAATAATAACTATCTGTTAACCTTGTTTAAGCGTTCCGTATAAGCGTCTCCTCAATTGAGCTCCCCTTGTTTAGATTTGAACGATGAATTGTCTGTTGAGATAACAAGAAAAGACCCTGAGCATTTTTACTATGCCATTCTTGAAAAGAAATGTTCAAGACAATAATGTCAAATATAAGCATTAACAGAACTCGGTAAATACCTAATTGAGTTAGCTAACCAAGTTTAGCGTATAGAGTTCGTGAACGCAAATATCTATAAAGGAGCGAAGTGTCGCTTTTTATTTATAATCCCTATGTAATAGTTTATAGAGTAACAGTTTAAGTATTATTTAGAGAATTTAACAAATAAAGCTTCTTATTATCTATTAGGTGACCTAGACTCTAATATAATTTCTAAGATAGAAATGATTAATTCAAAGTTTATTACTCAAACCGTTAATTATAAATTATGCATAAATTGAATGTAAAGTCAAATATGTTGACTATTTATATTATTTCGGATTAAGGATTAGTTTCTAAATTTGTTTGTTGATTCGTCACACTAAAAGTCTCGATCGACATCGGTAATTGTTTTTATTACCGACGCAGTACGGTTTATTTGTGAATAATGCTTGCGTTTACGTCTTACCCTCCTTTCTATCAAATCTCTTCAACATCTTATTGAAAATATGCATGTATTATGCTCAGTTAATATTATGATGTGCATAGATTTCATCAGTTACCCAAAGTGTTGATCCAACAATAAGATGTCCTCTTTAAAAGTTATGCTCATGCATGAAATCCACTTCAAGATTAAATTTACCTCATCGGTGGGCCCATACCATTTGGAAGGTGCACCAGTCAAGAAGTCAAAATTTCACTTAACTATTTAGGTTACTATGGTTTTACTCCAGCCTACATTTTACCCTCCAATTTATAAATTTCTAGTAGTAAATTGAGTATTGAGAGAATAATTTTATAAAAGCTAGTCTTTTCTATTGAACTTTCTACTATTGAAAGTTTTTCCTCACTACTCTAAAATTTTATGACACTATTTTTTTATAAAAGATATTATTTTAAGTTAGCAAACGCCTGTCTTATTGCTATCAACAAGAGAACTTTTATAACGTCTATTCGATCCGGTTGTAAGTAGCCAAAAAATATTGTTTTGCCAAGTCTTAAATAAAAACAAACAATTCCAGCACCGATGTTAATCAAAGGTCGATGCTGATGGTTTAACTACGTGAAAATTTACAAAAAATTTCACCAAGAACCTTAACACCTGTGATATATGAATTTTGTTAGAAAATGTAACATTGCAACCCTTTATATGCCCAATTTAATACCACCCTAAACTTTGCTATGATCGACGTCGTTCCTAATGAGTAATAGAATTTGGGAGAAACGCTGAACTTTAAGCAGTTGCGAAATATCCACCAGCAAATGCAAACAATTCTAGTGACATCGCATCAAATCAAAGTATTCAATCTAGCAGCTGTTTAAAGCTTAACAAGTTTTCTTTTTATACCGTTGAGTGTAATCATTTTGAAACTGGATCACTTAAAATTTCCCTTACAAAACCAATTGAGTTTTTGTCATATTCGAATGCTCATATTTTTAACTTTTGGAGAAGAATCACAAACACGGTCACAAGATAACAATTGCTAGCACGATTGGTAGTTCAATTAAAGCTAAACTAATTGGCAATTATAGAAAGAACCAAAGTGCTCTGAGTGAAGATGTTTTTATTATTATCAAGGTAAGAAGAAATTTAATTTTTGCAAATTTGTGATTAGAACAAGATTCCTAAACAAATATTGGTGAAGTATTGTTCATCACAAATGAAAAGAATGGTTTTATTGCAAAAAACACAGATCGCAATAGCATATAAATTGTTGATTAGTCTAATTACGTGAGCAGCAATACGTTCACGAGTTGTTTCATCACTATGGTTCTGACAGCTCTATCATGCTTTAAGTTAACAGTGCCTTTACCATATGTAGTGCACTTTTTGGTGATAGGTTTGAACAAGTATATATAATATTTATAAATTTAAAGCCTATGAAGATGATTTAGTGCTGGAAACCCAATAGTAATGTGATCATTCGTTGTAGTATGAATGTGATTGTTATGAGTCGAATTCAAAAAATGTGCTTCTTTTGAAACACATCATGAATCTTAAAAAACTTGTTCTCTGAGTAGGAGCTATAAAGAATTATGTATTAAAAAAGCTTTGAAACTTATAAATAACACTTCGATTGAACTTACTGGTACTCTGAAACTATTTGTCTCTCATCCGAAGCTTCGTAATTGTTTCAATTCAATAAATCAGAACCCATGCTATGCGTAACATAACAATGCAAAATGTGCTGTGAGATAGTCGCCATTGACCCTGAACAAAAGTTCTTAGACTTTACTTTCAAAGGCCAGTCGCAAAAGACACCATTGGTGACATTAGGAACAATCAGTTTTAAGAATAAGATTGAAACGAACAAAGTTGTGAAAAGGTGGATTAGCTTTCTAGTCATGAAACCCAAGATGATAGCAAAACTTTTTAACACCTTTCTGCTCAGGCTTAACCTGGCCATTGCAACTTCAGCAAACAGGGATACCGGTTTTTGTACAGTTCTAACAATATTGCACACGTCTAAAATGGTGGCCAAACCTATTTCTTAGATAGACCTCAATTGAGAATATTGCCGGCATTGTGCACCCTATAGGGGAAACGCCTCAAATGAAGGCACACGAGTTCTTCAGCCCATTAATTAAATTTGTTGTCTGCTAGCATGCAAAAATTCATTAGATAACATCAAAGATATGGGTCTGCTTCTGCTAAAGATTTGAAGAGTGCTCCGTAACTTTGATTCCTGTTAATCATATTTGATAAGTTCAGTTAGGCGAGAACAAGTGCATTTGAGCGTTACCATTAAGAAAGACTATCCTGTAATTACACTGTAAACACACCTCTAGACACTTTATGCTCGGCATGTACCGTTTCTCTAGAGAGAAAGTACATCCTTCATATAAATGGAAAAGTTGCTCAAACTTAAACAAGTGACTAAATAGCACGCATTGCGCTAATCACTCAACGAGGAGACAATTTTTCAAAGGAGGGTAAAGCATTGATTTTACAAAGCTTTCAAAATTATTCAATTGACACTATTTTATTTTCAGCAGTCAATTTAGGTGCTTATTTTATGCTCAGTAGTAAAAATATGTTTGTTAGAGTTTCAGTACCTATTTTATCAAAAATAGTCTTTATGAGCAAGCTTGGATTAGTAGAAGTAGCATAAATAAACCACTTTTCAATATCTACTTGCATCTTCAGGAGCATTCTTGACGACAACATGTTCGAGAGTATATATTTTGAAAAGAAAAACTGAAACCAACTACAAAGATAATAGGAAAAAGGTTCTCCTTACATTTTTTTGAAATTTTATGTAATTATATTGCGGAAGCTAAATTGAATTACAGTTTACTGTACTGGCTTTGGTTCGAAAAAAAAGAGTCATCGTCGGTGCTCAAGAAAACAAAATAATTTAGTCATCAACTTGTTTTGAAAAAAATCTTATCTTGCATTGCTCTCCTTTTCCTATAACAATTACAAATGCCAGCCACAGAATTCAAGCAAGTAGATGTGTTTACGTCTAAACCTTTTAAAGGCAATCCAGTAGCTGTGATTTTGAATGCCGAAGGTTTTTCTACAGAAGAAATGCAGAGCATTTCAAATTGGACTAATCTGTCGGAAACAACTTTTGTTTTGCCCCCAAAAGCCCCACAAGCGGATTACCATGTAAGGATTTTTACTCCTGCCAAAGAATTGTTATTTGCTGGTCACCCAACCATTGGTACCGCTCACGCATTAATCGAAGCAAACTTGATTTCCGCCAAACAAGGAAAGATTGTTCAAGAATGTGGCGCCGGATTGATCAATCTTAGCGTCAGGGATACAGCAGATGGACCTTCGATATCTTTTGAGTTGCCAGAGCCAATAGTTACACTTTTGAATGCAGAGAATGTTGAAATATTAGAAGACATTTTGAGCTGTCCGATTGATAGCGAGCTTACCCCTGCTCTAATTGACGTTGGCGTTCGTTGGATTGTGGTCCATACATCCGATGCAGATACAGTTTTAGCTAATCAACCAGACTTTTCTAAATTGAATGATTTTAGTATCAAAATGAATGTTGCAGGCGTTTGCACTTATGGTGAATACCCAAACGGTGCAATCGAGGTTCGTTCTTTTGCTCCAACTTGTGGTGTAAATGAAGATCCTGTTTGTGGTAGTGGGAATGGTAGTGTTGCTGCATTCATGCGCTATCATAATGTTGTAAATTCAGGAGCACAAACACATATACAATCTTTTCAAGGGAAGATGCTCGGGCGTCAAGGAAGTATCAGATTAACCATTTCAAAAGAGAAAATATTGGTAGGTGGAACTGCTGTCACATGTATTGAAGGCAAAATTAATTATTGAATATGATCACGTTTATAGGTATGTCTCTCACGTTTGATTAGAAAATCTGTCTGAGAAAAAAGAATTCGTTGTCATCTGCTTTTAATCTTGCTGTGGAGTATTTATATATAAATACTATTAGCATTTACAGCACCCACTTTAACACGATAGAAAAATTTTCATGGAATGTTTACTGTACTTTGCTTTGTTACAAGATTGTTATAATATCATACACAATTACGTCCTTTACCAATTTGGATCAGCTTTATTGGTTAAACCTATGAATCTCTAAAATTTAGCGCAATCAATTTATTCAAGACAGGAACATGTAACAATTTTTTTCACAGTTAGATGCAAGCAGCTTTTCCTTTATAATTTCATGAAAAACCTCTAATTGCTTTTACTACCAGAAAAAGACCTAAAGTATCCCACCATCTTTTGTTGAATACAAATTGTAAGCTAAAAATCTTTATGAATCAAAAAGCTCTAGCCCATGGTTATCAAAGTTGAATTTGTTCATCCCAAAATAGTATTAATATTTAACCCTGCCGAAAAATTCGATATATTTCGGCCTTATGTAGAAGAGAAAATTAAGCAAGTGATTTCTTCTGTCTAAACAGCTTATTAAAAAGAGTAAAGTTGTTGCTGCTTAACTATAGTCATTTTCATCGTAAATTGAATTTACTTACTAAATTGGAAGAACAAGTTTCGGACTCAAATGCAAAACCTTGTTTTTATAACAAATCAATCACACTTAATTAGATAAACGGGTTAAATTTTGTTGTACATTTGAATTTTTATTTTAGACTCAAATCAGGATTCTCAATAAGGAATAACCAAAATTATATATACCGTGAAAGTTTTCACGTCTTGTTTATAACACTTTCAGAATTTATTTTACAGTAGTTATATTTTTTTGAGGTTCTTAATCACTGTAATACAATAATGAAAACACAGAAAAATTTGTGAGATTCTTTTGGTTGGAATTGCAGCAAAAGGAAAAGTAGAATACAGAAGTGCACCTCTTCAGCTAATGGAAAATCTATCGTCCGTTAAGGCATAAGCTCTTGAAATGTCAAATAGACTTACATTCAACTCAATTAAAAAAAGAATATAGTTAGTTTCACATTAAAAGAGAAATTGCCTTTCTAAACATGCATCTGCATTTGTATTATTTGCAAAAATATTTCAACTGTTATCAAAACCCACTTTTTTGTAGCATGCACATTACACCTGAGACATCAAAATCAGCTTTTTTATGAGCTAAAAATAGAGTCTTTTAACTTTATACGAATAAAAATTATGGCCAACAATATAAGCAGTTTTGTGCAATTAACTACACAGGCTTGGCAGGACATAAGGGTTTTACTCATCACTGGGTAGTCGTCAACATTTTAGCGGTTGTCCTCAAAACCTATCAAGAAAGTAGTTTCGATTTTCATAATATCAGATATTGTATTAAAAAGGCCTACCTATTTCGATCAAAACCACGATGTTACACCTAAAGAGTTTTTAAAAAAGCAACAATATCAAATCCAAAATTGTTAAATCTGAAGGCCGTAAAAAGATTTTACTTTATGAATTTTTTGAAAATTATACTAGTATAAAAGAAGCTATAAAAATTTCACTTCATTATTCTAACGATAATCAACAAGAAGGGACTACTTTAGGTTCAGTTCCATCTTTTTGAGTTTGTACCCCGACGCCATATTCATTTGTTTGATGTGTACTATCCCATTCTTCCAAATCTTTCAGTTTAACCTTGACTATAGTATTACCCATTTCACCGTTTTCTAGACGGTAAACAAGTTCACGATGGACATATTTACCAAGTTTTGGTAATGTGTATCTCCAAATGAAGTAGTAGCCAATACAAAAGCCAAAAAGACAAATGGTGACAATAGGATATGTAGCATAAAAAAATGTAACATCACTACCGATTAACGTACCTTTTGGTGGAACAAAGGCAATTGCAATCACCATCAACTGAAACAAAAAATTGATGATAATTAAAGGTAATGGGAGGTAACGACCTTTTTTACCTAATCCTCTAAGCTTGCGTTCTCTTCTGACTTTCAAGATACCAACAATTAAGAAAAGAGAAAAAAAGTAAGATGCATAGGTTCCCAAATCTGCAATAAAATTGTAAGCAGAACCAGCAGGTGGCGCAAGAATCATGATGATGTTCACTAACCAAGTGATAAAAATTGGGCCAATAGGAGTTCCCAAAGGACGAGTTTGGGTCCAAAATGTAGGAAAAGGCAAGACACCTTGTCTACCACATTCTCTCAAACCTCTACTATGAGAAACAATAGCTGTGACCAAGTGTCCTAATGCTGATAATGCAACCATAGCAGACAAAGCACTAGTAGCGCGTTCATTTCCAAAAACCTTTTGAAAGAAAAGTGTCGCAACAGCAGATGAAGTTGCTTTAATCTCTTCAGGAGATGCGGAAGCATAATAACCAGTGATAATAAGGATATAGACAATAAAGATAACAAACATTGATAGAGGAACGTAAATTGAATAGGTTTTCAACAAATGTTTTGTATTTTCAGCTTCCGACTTGTTTTCACGACGTGAATGCTCTGCGACGACACCAAATGCATATCCAAAACCACTATACGAAAAAGCAACTTTAATAATGGAAGTAGCAATGTTATTACCATTTGTTGTTGTACCTTCCCAAACATTACGGAAACTTTGACGTGGATCTTGGACTTTAGTGCCGCCACCAAGAACAACCCAACCAGTGATAATCATAAATGCCAAGAAAACGATTTTGACACTACCGAGGATATTTTGCAAACGCAAAGCCCATTTGGTGTTTGCTGCAACCAAAAGACAACCAAAAGTCATAACTCCAACAGCAATACCACGGTATCTCCATTCGGTAACCTCACTGCCTGCGGCCTTCAAAATGTACTGACCAAATGCAAAGGCACTGCTTGTAGTGTATGATAGAACGACAGAAATTGCCGCATACATTGTTGGAATCAAAAATTTAGGACTTGGATAGGCCTGTTCTAGGTATGCAACGTCACCACCATTTCTTTTTGGGAAATAGCCGGCATATTCAATATAGATGTAGACGTTAAAGATTGGTAATGCAAAACATGTGATCCAAAGCACATATGTAGAGCCAACGGATCCCATTGATTTCAAGATTGTAGATGGGGTGACAAAAATACCTGTACCAACAACACCTTGTAAAATTAATATAATAACACTGAAGGGACCAACAGCGTTACCTAATGGGTTTACCACTTCCAATGGAGTAGCTACAATGTTATCATTTTGTTCCTCGATGCATGATAACATGGAATGGCTTGAAACACTTCTTTCAGCAACATAGCTGGTGAGTTTGGAACAGTCAGTAATGCTGCTTGCCATTTGCGTGTGTTACTTACATTAGACGGGTGTGATTTCGTTAGCGTACACAGGAATCCACTTGTATTTATAGGCAGTTCAACAATTTTTCCAAAACAATCACATCCTTCCTCAACTTATAGATTGTACGTATCCTTATCGAAATATCACTGTTTATTGTCTATTGTGATATCCACGTGAATAAACTTTTACCACGGCGCCAATTAAAGCCCGACCATTTATGACTATATAATCAATTTTCATATCTGACCCGTTATCTACAAGAAAAATTTTTTGTACCTGATTGGGGAACCAATATTATGCTTGCTTTATTTTTGAATAGCGACATAGCAAAGGCCGTAGATGCATAATGTTTATACAAACTAATTCAGTTAAAATTTTCGAAAGGAACTGTTGTTTAGCTGTTTCCTTACAAATCTAAACGTTTTCTCTTCTAGCTTTTGATCGCCGCATCCAAAAGTAAATGTTCCTGTTCCTTTTTTTTTTTCTTTTTGGAATCCCAAGCGTTTACGAGCGGAGCGTTCAAATGTGAGTTAAATTTTGTTTGCGATGTTTCGTAGATCAGCGTTTGCGTCAAATGCAAAGCAAAGTGAGGTAATAACACTCATATTATAAAAACCTTTTGTGTGGATGGCAGTAGTGTGTTGTTCAACGATTGATGTTTTTGAAAGTTAAATAGTAATTTGAGATTTCCATGTACCTTACCAAAAATGTTATTTCTTGGCTAATTCATGCACAGCCGTCCGGCTTATTTTTTTTTTTGCTCACCTCCTATAGCCTATATTAATAATAGTTTATATTCCTTAAACTAGAAACTTGAGATCACAGTTGATATATTTTAGTTTTCTTAAACAATAAAATAATTGTTTTTAATTAATTTACCTCACAACAAAAGTGTAATGAGTATTACCTATTAGATACCAATGCACTTATGGCTGATAGGCCACAAATCACAACTTCCGATAATTGTGATCATGTTAGAAAATCAATATCAATTTTTAAGCACTTCAATGTAGCATGCAATCTGGCATAAGATCAACAAGGTCGTAAAATGTTTTGCGTAAGCCTACAAATTATTATTGTTGCGATAAGATAGGAATACGCAACTTCCACTCAGATAACAATTCTTGTCGCAATTTCAAAGGCCTTAATTGTATTTTTTACCTGGTTTTTCCGAAAAGATATTAGCAGAAAAAGTGGAGGAATTTCCTATTTTTCAAAAGCCGCTACCGCCAGTTTTCTTCTTAAAACTTACGAAAAATCAAACGCCAACAAAAAACTGATAAAGTGTTTTTTTATTTTTGAATATGGAAGCAATAGAGGTGACACAAAAATGATTGCTTTTACTTTTTTATTATTGATGCCATTTTGAAACTCACATTACAAATAAATAACTTAAATTTGTAGCCATTCAAAACAGCAATTTATGTATCAAAGCGCCGGTTGAGTGGCTATGAATTATCCCAAAAAAGTAAGCCCTAATACAGGTTTACACTAAAAGGTAACGCTAATATAATTCTTGAAAAATATGGTTGTTCTAAAGGTTGTTTCAAGATACCCAGCCATTACTTATGAACCTCCAAATTTTTAATCATTGTTAACTGTTGGCTTGCTTCGATTCAACATAGAGCATATATTTCATGTGATGATGCTCAATTTTTTAGTATGATCTGCATTTTTTTTCAAGAAAACTTGAAAGCTTCATTTCAAAATCCAGATGTCCGTATTTCAATTTTTTTTCAAATAATGATTGTATCAATCTTGAATTTTATCTAGGATTTCTAGTGATTATTTTTATAGTCTTAAAGTAGGTAGTAATGTTAAAAAAGCACGAATTAATTGTTGAATATTTTTTAATCAAAAATGTATTATTTTTGAAAGACTTTTCCATTTGCAATATATTTATATCATTAATTCAAAAATAATATAAAAAAATGACGCCCTCCGATAAATTACCATGTTAAGCACTATTTGAATTAATTTTGTTTCAATACTTCAATTTTTTTGACAAAGTCAACTAGTGAAAAATAGAAAGGCAAAGCTATGTATGTATAAACATGTTTGAAAACAGAAGCACTGCAAAGAACATTGTTGTGTTAAAACAGCTTTAAGAGCAGATATAGTAGAAATGGTTTGACGGGGATTAAGAATTATACAAGATTTGTAAAAACCTTGACGTCATGTAGAAAACCAAAAAAAAAGATCAATTCTAATTGTAAATCTTGTAATATACAAGGCAATAAAAGTATTATATCAATAAACAATATTACTTGTAACACGAATTCAATTATAGTTATAGTTTATTGTTATCTGAGTGACTGTGAAGATTAATAGAAAATGGCAAATAAATCAACAAATATACTTTTTAGAAAGATGTTTCGTTGATAAAGCATATTTATATTCAATAGCAACTAGAATTATCAGAAGTTTAATATTCCATTTTTGAGTTCAGCTTAACTCAAACGACAATTAATTCGACAACTAAAAGATTTCTCTGGCGATCGTTTCATATTTGATATTTTATAGTATTTGCAGAGCGTTTCGCTTTGTAACAGTTTACTAGATATACTATTCTATCGAACACTATAATGATTTGCCATTCAGTTATATTTTGTGGGTCATATATTCAATTCCTAAAACGTCTTATACCTTCTTATACTCTACGTCAGACGACAGAGCATAGTGGTGGGTTATTGGTCTGCTATATAAAATTTTTAAACAAAATCAGAAAAAAAAATTAGTATATTCCTGCTGATAGATTGTTAATAGAGCTCATCTTGATTGGTAACTATGAAATTGGTTCTAGTGTTCCAAAGGTCACAAAAAGTTTTGGGAAAGAAGTGTTTATGCTAAAAAGGTAACGGAAGCTCGGCTAGCCTCGGATATCGGCTGGGCTGAAAATTATTGGCAAATG